>JAULBM010307038.1:0-14376 GCA_032357055.1 Geukensia granosissima | reverse complement strand
CCCGAAATGCAAATTGTGAAACTATACATAAAACACGACAATCGACCTAATCTAAAGCAAAAATAGTGAACATATAAAAATAAAATTATTCAGGCCCTAGACAGGATATATAAGGTGACATTCACGGATAATGAACTATATTCCATTCGCCTTTGGCTCATGGAATATAATTCATCATCCGTGAATGTCACCTTATATACCCTATCTAGAGCCTGAATAACATATAATGTTCAGAACTATTTATATATTTTCTCTCGCTGTTGTATATATATTCATTTTGAAGAAAGAAGTCAGATAGCATAATGTAATACTGTCAAAGGAAGAAATAAGTAAAACATATTTTTTATTTACGATGGACAAATCACAATTTTAAATAAAAGTACACACATCCTACCGTGTAATTACTACAAACTAATTTTTGCATTGAGAAATAACAATATTGAAATCAGAGACACAAAATAAATAACAAATGTTCTGAAAGAGAAAAAAACACTAATTCATTCTTTAACTAAATTGAAATGTTGAAATTCGTCTACCCTTTTAACTTTAACTTTAACTGGGCAAAGGCCATGTATATACACCGATTTGTACATGTCTTGGCTATCATCCTACAAAAATTATGATAGGTTTAAAATCTTCTAGTGAAACGCTCTCTCCTTTGGTAAACCCCCTGTTTAAAAGCAATTTTATTTCCTAGAAAGCTTGGTTAGTGACGCGTTGTCGGAACATGCCGACATATTTTAAATCGGTTTTTAAACTGATCAAACCTGGGCTCAAATTTATCCCAATGCATCTATCTTTCAAACAAAATTTCCATTATTAAAATTTATTAACTGTTCTTTTAAATACGGCGTACTTAATGTGACTATATTGCGTATTTTTAGCACTATTTTTGTGTGTGTTCTAACTTCCAGGGTGAATCGGTGGTTTGACACCTAAATGCAAGAATTTAAGAAGACACAGGGTGTGCTGGGCAGTTGACTTACATTAACAATTTCATGAATGGCACAGAAATTTGAGCAAAGAAGATACTATGTTTCGTAACGTGTAGGGGGTAAAACCGTTTTTTATTCTCCTGAACCGGGACTTTCACTTTCCATGGCTTGAAATTGGCTTGTGGCATCTAATTTGTTACAAATCCCTCAGGTGCGCCAAGAATCAAATTCTGTTTTTAACTACTTCGAAACATAGACTGTTTTTTTTTTTTGCCCACTGACCAAAAATGATTCAGTCTTGTCAGTCACTTTTCAAGGCCTCATTTAAAAATCGATAGTGGGTAATAGCTTGTTACAATTATTATATTTTTAATACTGTAGAATGCAGCTCAACATTGCTTAACAATGATCATATTTGACGTATACATATTTAGTTACGTTTACTGTGTTCCTGTTACTGTAGATGGAAAATATATAAAATTATAGTGCAGACAAAACGAAATCAATATTGACTAAGGTCCTAAAAGTGTGTCATCGAAGTTCTAAACCTGAAAGCTGCTCCGCGTAATGTCAAGAGCAGGGCACAGTTTTAGAATAAAAATGAAACGCTGAAACACTTTAGTTTCTTAAATTAAGATATTTGAATTTTCTTACTTTGCTTTCTAAAAAAAAACAAAACTTGAAGGTCTACATTTTTTCCAAAAACATAAAAACTTTTGTAGTGTCTTATTGATTTCTGTCATTTAGCTAGATTATGCGTTTGGTAAAGTACAAAATATCATTTCGCTTCTATTTTGATTGTGATGGAAAAGGGCGGAGTTATTTCAGGATTCACAATTAAATTTTCTTTCCATCATTACAAAAAAATTCGAAATACATGCCAACCTTTTATCATTTTACTTAGTCAAACGTTATTCCTCACATTTTGTTTATAAATACAAATTTTATACAGAATATGGCAATATTTAAATTTTGAGGTCAATGTCGACGGATCGCGATAAGACGTAGGTTGAAGAACGACTCCGTGCTGTATAACATGTAAAAATTTATACTTTTCCTTACGTATGGTCTAATGTTGAAAATCCATGCGAAAGTTTAAAAGGCATTGTCCAAAAAGACAAGAAACATCGAAATAAAGAAAAAGGTAAAACGTAAACAAAAACAACAAAGGTTTGGGCTTCGCGATTTTATTTACAAAACAGGAGTGGGATCAGGTGCACCGAAGGTTATGCTACAACATATCGGTGCAGCTGTCATGGAATCCTTTAACGCAAATCCGAGAAGAGGTCAAATTATTGTTGAATTACTGGTAACAGGTCAACAATTAATGATGGAGACTATAAAATCTAAGAAACCTTGATTGGAAATTTCCTTGTTGGTCGTTATTAACATGTCAACATCAATTATCTCTAATGCTGGAAACAGGCATGATGGTATCGAATCAACAAATAAATCCCATAAGTAGTGGATTCACGATCATTTTCACTTGTAACATCGGAAATTTTAAATTTAAGATCTCTTTTAACTTGTAACATCGGAAATTTTAAATTCAAGATCTCTTTTTACATGTAACATCATCAAATATTTGACTTTTCTACACTCTACACATTTATACAATAAGCTATTCTAAAATCAAAACTATAAGGTATGGTTTACAGTTGTTTTTTCAAAAAGAACGGAGAAAGACGATAAAAATACATCGTCTTCCAGCAGACAATCGGCATTCCAATGGGCACTAATTGTGCTCCTCTCCCTTTTTTCACTCGGTTTATGTAAAATGTTTTCAAAAGCTATAGCAGAAAAAAGAAAGAAAGTCAACTCAAACTTTTAATTTCAGCTTGCGTTAGATAGATAACGTTCTCTCACTGTGCGTTTATATTTCCCATGTAACACCTTATTAAGAGCATTTTCCAATACAGCGATTTTCTGGACAGAGCTCGGTCAAGGACATTTTGCTGCGAAATGCATAACTGAAATAAAGAACTAAATGTTTAGTCGTTCTTGATAACTAAAAAAGAATCTCATACAATAAACATTGATGGAATTGATAATAGTTTGGTTTGGTTTAATTTAGATTTTCTATCCACGGGTTCGGTAACATTTCTTTAAGTGAAATACCTTACTCAGGTTTTCATTTATTTAAATATTTGCTGAAATTTCGCTCAGCTAGCAGTCAGATTTCTCCACTTTCAATATCACATTTTACCCTTTAAATCATAATAAAGGGCAGAAATATAACGACTGCTGTATTTAAATGCAAAGTTTGGTTAAGATAAAATATTGAAAAAGTGTTTAAATTAACGAACTTTGTATGAAGATCGTTTGTCCTGATTGTTTCTGCTGTCAGTCTCGTATTAAGATATAAAAAAACGGTTTTTTTTTGTGGCCACGTGATACCAATGCTGCTATTTGAGTGGAGTCAAACACTGACCTGCATTGCAACCGAAATAAAAATCTTACTCAATTTTAGGCCAAAATTATTTGTGTTGAGATGTGAAAACAATTATTAGTAAAAGTTTGTCATGTCGACCGTCTAAACACAAGTCTTACCTTAAGATTTTCCTGAAATAACCCATAAATTCTCCGCTATTTGAAACCGTTAACTGGGTTAAATATTTTATAACGACGAAATATGCTGTAAATGCGTTTTCTTTCTGCAAACCATGAAAGTATCACTGCTCATTGGATATCTTGGAATTTTTTTTAGTAATATTTTATCTCTAAATATAATTAATTTATAATAGAGAAATTTCAGTTCTATAACGTCATCATTATTATATGTTGTATGCTTTTTTTAATTGTCAATGTTTGTTTGAAAGATAAAGTTTAAATCTTTCAACATTATATTGTAATTCTTAAAAAAAATGATGATTGTTTTTGCTTATCGGTGTTAACTACGTCATGAATGACACATGTTATATGTAATGGAATATTCTTAATTTTAATTTATCTGACTAATTTTGCCTCTGGCTTCTCTTAAAAGGGTAAATCCAGAAAATCATTTACATGCAGTTAAATTTGGCCTTCGTTGATCGTGTCCTTCTGGCATTTACTCTAAATTCTTTCTTTGAAATATTAGTGCCGACGATTGAGGAAAAGAAGCATACTATTAACCAAAAAACTTTTTAACTCTGACTGTTAATCAAATACGATTAATAGGTAAGAAAAAAATTAAAAAAATATTTTTTAACAGATCACATTTTGTTTTCAACATCAAATTTATGATATATTCATGGCTTCAGTTATATAATTTGTACAGTAACTCCTAGATAATGCTTCAAAGAGTTGTACGTAATAAGTGCCTTGTAAAATATAAAACTGTCAGATTTATTCAAGATGTCTATGTTATAGAAAGATAGTAAACCTCTTCTCTGGGTTGTTTTACAATAAATATGATTGCGTCAGCTTTGATGTAGTGGCAAAGTGAAAGTAGACCTCCTGTCTTATACATCTAATACCGGAAGACACATCTGTGACAGTAAGTTTCTAATCAACGGATAAACCAATACTTTTTCGTTTTATAAATATTTTGAAAACATTGTAATGTAAGTAAAACATATCAAACTTATATCATACATTGGGTTTTAACTTAATTTAATTTTAATTAGCAAACGTACGTCATAACCTCCATCTTGTCTTTCTTCACAATTTTTACCAAACAGCATTAAATCGACATCTGTGTTTGATGACATTTCTTATTGAGAGGCTTGATGTTTTATCATAAGGAATCTTACCCGAGCTTGTTTTCAGTAACTGCGAGCATTAATTGGAGAGATATCGTCCTCTTTCATGTATTTGTCTTGTATATTAATTAATTGTAATTCAGATAGTCTTTAGTCAGATTAAGTGACTTTCTGTTTAATTTTTACAGTTGGCTTCTACGTTCGTTTTTCTTGATTTTGTCCTTTGACAAATCGTTTTGGGACGGTTGGGATCCACTTAACTAGTTAAACTTACCTTATGTCTTATGCGTCTGTCTCAAGTCATGAATTGCTGTCAGTTGCTGGCTCTGTGATTAATTCTTTGTTGCATGTCACTTTTGATAATACTGAGGTAAAAGCAGTATTATCTAACGTATACAACATTTTTAATTGGGCCGATTTAGAGCTTTTCACAAGCAGTGATATTCGTTAGTATAATGTTTTCCAAAATCATTCTAAGAATTGTTAATTGTCGAAAAAACCCAAATATCGTCGGATATAAATAACATCCCAGAGGCTGATCCAGACTTTTAAAGAAAGGGGCCCATTTGCCAACACATACTGGTAGGTAAGTGGATTTGACTTTAGGAAAGGGGGACCTGCTTATGCATATTCGCCATTCATATAAAAAGCGCTAAATCATTTTTGCATCTTTAAAGGGGAGCCATGTTACTCCCTGGCACCGTCCATGCTTCCTGACTGAATGCTGGGCGTAATTAACTCACTTGGTTGCTGTCTAAAATCAACTGCCTTTTTTTACAAATGGGGTATATCTATAATGACAACGTTTTCAACTTAATGTTAGCTTTGATCCATACCATTATTAATTGACAATGGTGTTCACTATGCTGGACATTACGCTGAGGGAGGACCATTTACTGACAATTCCACCATAGTTTGATCGCGATTGGCTCGGTAGTTCATACAAGCTGATTTGTGAAATATACTTCCCCTTTCCATTTTTAGTTAGTGCTGTTGTCTTAGAAGGCGAGCAGGGATACCGGACACAGTTGGGTCGAGAACTATACGAAGACTATGCCACCAAAGTTTAGTCAAAATTTGCCCAGTGAATTTCGAGAAGATTAAAATAAGTGATGCTAAGTGAAGGCAAAAGCTCTTATAACCTTAACGGTATGATGAGCATAAAAAGGCGACCCTAATAATATATGTCATCTATGGTACAAGACGTAAGTATTAGGAAGACATGTTGGCAACCGAAAATTCAGAGACAATGCTGGTAGAATTTGCTTGTCTTATTACTATGTAAACAGTGCTTGTCTATTACCACCGTGTACTGTAATAAATGTCTCACAAAAAGCAAACATCAATTTGATGAAATGTATGGCCATTTCGTTGATCGACAAGTCCTCAGCAGTGCTCGAAGTCAAAAAATTGTTCATCCAATTTAAAATACAATGTCAATTAATGAAGCACAAACATCAGACACAAAACAATCTAAATAAACAGGGAACAAAACTCAGCAAAGTGTTTTCCTGCATTAGAAGGAAGAGTTGTAAAAATAATAGTAATTTTTTATCAATTAAACGGCAAAATAGTGACATTTAATTTATGCATCATGCCAGGATAAAAATTCTGTCTACTGGACTGTGAATGTCCTCGGGACTAACAGTATCCTTATTGAATCGGCTACTTTAAGCACTTGTTTTCCCCGGAAACCTTTACAATAAACACGACATTGTCTACTCATTAACGAAGTTGTTATGTAATAGAAATCTGATTCCTTTATCAACATAGTTTTGAAACCTTCTGTTTGAATCTTGGGTATCATTTACACTCATTTCAGACAGATTTGATGGGAGAATTAGTTGCCGTCAGGGAGTTGTATAAATATTCAATAAAGAAATTGTTTCATCCAGGTAAAGTTTTCCTTTTAGTTCCTAGAGGAAATCGGCTTGGAATTTATCAGGTCAATTATGACAGAAGTATAATAAATGCCAGAAGGGCCTATCCTAATTTTTATACTTTTATCTTTCACAATGTTGTTTTTGTTAAATTCATCCCTTAAAACTAAACTTTTTGTTGAATATATAAATAAATACAATTTAGTGACATAGTCAGATATTATTTTATTTCCAAATAAGGTTCAGTTAAAAGACATTTTAAGCACGTTTAAAACATATTTCTAAATTACTATGCATACACAAGCGACATTTAAGAACAGACAAGATTCTAACTCTAAGATATAAATGAGATACATTTTTTAGTCTTTAAGTGACTGATTAGGAAACTAAGCATTTAACGGATATTGCTCTGTTAGTCGTATGAATGGATGTCTAATAAATTACAAAAATTCACATTTACAAAAACATTTTAAACTAATTAACTTTTTATCCTTAATGGACTTATGTCAACCCATGTCACTACTGCATCTTATGTCTAGGATAAAACCTTCTTATAGCCTTTTAATGACAATATAAGTGACTATAAAGAGACAACTATTCGATTGGAAAAATTAAACATAACAGAACGGTCTAAAATCGAGAATTCCGGACTAATAAATGATTTCCGTTCCGTGTTGAATTAAGTTTTACAATTGATGTACTTCCGTCATGCAACGATGAACTTCTATATCTGCCATCAGAATCTGTTCCAGTGGTAAATGTATATGCTGACTGACGAGACGACAATTTCTTTCTTGAACACATACGTCCACTAAAAGACAAAAATAGCCATGGGTTGACACAGCTGTTCAATCCAGACAGTAGTAGAATAATCACCATGGCCGATTCTGAAAAAAAGAAAACGAGTACTATAGAAATAGCTTTGAAGAAAGTGATCCACATGTCTTAACTGAAAACAGACCAAAATCTAATATAACAGTATTTGTTACCTGTTATAACTCAAAATGATCTGTCAATGATAGGTAACAAAACGCTCTGTCAATGCTAGGTAACAAAACGTTATTTTAAACGCTTATCAAAATTAATAATTAAGAAATGCGAAGCTTGCCGTTTAATTCGAAGAAAATCTTTTGTCAGTCATCCAGGGTAATAAAAATTTGAGAAGTCGTAAAAACATATATTTTAAAAGGTGTCTTCCTCTTCCTCTAATTATCATCGAAATGATATTGGTATTTTGTGATACATTTATTTAGTAACGTGTGCCCTGAAACATAGAAAAGGACAATTCGACATGAAGGAGGCAGGAAATGCTTACCCTTCCAGACCAAAAGAGTTCGCCACCGCTTTTTTAAAGGGTATACATGGTTCCTCGTTGTGTATTTGTTTTGCTTTATTGGTACAACATGTGTAATGTTCTGCCTTTTTCAGGTTTTTGACATTTCTTTACCGCCTCGGCGGTGTAATGGTTGGCATGCAGGTCGTGGGATTGATCCCCGGACGGGTCAAACCAAAGACAATAAAATTGCTGCTTCTCCGCTTAGCACGTTGCATTAAAGAGTAAGAGCAAAGATTGATTGGCCCACATTCAGAGTAATATGCCTGGGAAAGGTGGCATGTCTTCCTGCGGACTGTTGCTTTCGTGGGCTAGAACGTTCAAAATCCTGCTCAGCGTGTCGGTCTAGTAAAAAGCAGGGTTCATTAATCTGATCTCGTCCTGAATATGTATAAAATATTATCCACTGGAAGTTAAGCAACATTTAATCAATCAGTCAATTCGACATTTCTTTGATTGTTGACTTGTTGCCTGGTCCTTCGGTTTTCTTTTGCTTCTTCCTTTTATTCGAGTTCATAACGACTGCAAATTGTTTTACGGTTTTTCAAACGTTTTTTACATTTTAACACTTCAGTATATTAAAAATGTATAACATGTATTTTAAACGTTATAAGTATTATTTGACTTTGTTATATCAACTATATATAGTCATCAACATGTACGTATATCTATAAGACCAAGAAATGAAAAAAAATACAGGTGTTTTGTTTCGAAAAATAATCATCAATTAATTTAAGAAGTAAACAGTGAATCAAGTGGTTATACATTATAAGCATATCTACTGGTTTATACATATACAATAATGGGCAATCATAAATTTCGATTTTTGAAGGTAAAATACTTCCGACTGTTCGATCACTGATGACGAAGTATGAAATAAAAATGACTATCATAGAAACCAAGCATGCAGGGCATCTGTAGTATTGGAACCCCATCAAAGAGAAGTTCATGAGTTCCGACCATGGGAAATATTATTATCATGGCAAACCATGTGAAATATGATTATCATTGCAAACCATGTGAAATTCTTATTTCTGTATATTATCCTTCTATAACACGTTCTTTGATTGCTAAGCATGAATTTCGATTACTGAAGATGTAGGGCATCTGAAATATTGAAAATCCCTCAAAGAGAAGTACATGAGTATTGACCTTGGAAAATTTGATTATTCACTGCTAACAGTGTAGATGCTCTACTTCTGCATAGTTTTTTTAAATGTACTTTGATGTCAAGAATAAATTTCAATAACTAAAGATGTAGGGCATCAGTAATATTGAAACCCAATAAAAAAGAAGTGCAGGAGTATCGACTATGGAAAATACGATGATCGATTGTTAACAAGGTGATATTCTTTATTTCTGCATATTCACCTTCTACAACACGTACTTTGATTGTCAAGCATTAATTTCAATTACTGAAGATGCAGGGCATCTGTAATATTGAAACACATCAAAGACAAGTACAGTCCAGTGAAGAATACCCACTTGACAGATCATAAGTGCGAGGTTCAAAGCCACGAGACAAATTAAAAAAAACCATCAAAAGATAATACCAAAACAACAACAGGAGTATAGGAAAATTCTATTACCAATTGCTAGCAATTTGGAATTCTCTATTTCTTTATGCTATCCTTCTATATGATGTACTTTTACTAAGATTGCTTTAAATATTAATTCTCTAAATATACGACATTATAGATCAACTTAAATGACAAAACAAGCCACCAAGATCGATGTATACTGCTTCTCGCTAATTGTCTTACACCTTTTATATTAAGATATTCATGGCAATAGTGAAAGACGATAAAATGTAACTCAGAAAAATCGTACTGCTGTTTACCAAATTAACTGTCATCAAATGTTTAAATTGTAACACTTGCAGTTCCAATGAGAATATAAACATGCAAGAGTTTCGTCAATAGAGATTAACACTTTTGTTCTAGTTTATTGTCGTTCTTGATGTTTGTTCATTTGCGCCATTTATTGTGTAGAAACCAAATTATTTGCTTAATACGTTTAAAAAGATTCAGAAGATTCAAAATGGACAGAGAGAAATAGTAAAATCGAAAGGCAGACAAGACCGTGGCCAACAAACACAACACACCACTGAAAAATAAAGATATAGTAACAAGGACCCAACAAAAACTATGGTGAGTTCAGGTGCTCAAGAAGGGAAAGAAACTCCTGCTCCGTCCTGTTACTCAGTAGACAAGGCTGATTAATAGTCACAATCAATGTTAGCCACAACCGGTATAGGAACAGATTTGTAGTACGACAGAGAGGAGATATCCGTCTCTTTATCAAATAGTTATTTCGTACCGGTCAACCAATAAGATATAATTATTATGTAATGGGGAATGTTGCAGTCGGTTAACCTTATGTTTTATTATTTTTTCCATCACACTCTGTATAGAAATAGATGTAATATCATTATCTATGATAATCTCGCCAAAAATCTAAAAAAATCTACAGATTATTCTAAAGCCTTCAACAATAAACAATGGTTGACACCGTTAGTAACTCAATCTGTAAAAAATTCCAAAATAAAATTAAAAGAAATGACATTTAAATAAAAACACATTAAGTTAAAAGAAAATGCAAGTCACAACAAGTCATGAAACAGGGAAAGCCCCTGGACTTCATATGTCTTCAATGGAATAGCCACCATAAGTACCCTATGTAAAAGATGTTTGTGTGCGCTTAACCATTTCCCTAATATGTTATAATGGTGTGATTAAACGACATAAAACCAACCTAAAAACTATCAGATTTTATTTCTTAAGTCAGGAACAAACGCTTTGATTTACTCTGATGCGACAGAAGTTGGACACCCATGCATATATTTGCTGTTACAAACCTGCCACGGATGACCAAAATTCCAGACCGTAGTCCAGATTATACAGATTTTATACATGTATGTACAATTAATTTAACCTTTTATTTTGAGGCTATTGCGTATAAATCAGATTTTTGCATGTCGGCCTTTATTATAACTATTTATTTATTGCAGACAAAAACCAAATAAGGTTATACAAGCTAAGAATCTCCTTTCCTCATTTCTAATGACTTGTTATTGAAAGAAAAAAAATCTTTATACATATATGTATGTGTACGAGATTCTTCTACACTGTATGTCAGAGTTTGTTGGAACGGCTTAAAACGTTATGAAAGAAAAACTGTCTGCCGTATTCTTATAAAATAGTGTTTTTTGTAGATTGAAAAAGAGCGAGTAACTTGCAATAATACTTTTTAGCAATTACAATGAATTTAAAGCTGCGCCGATTTTTAAATTATTTACGTAATAACTAAGTAATTGAACTAGTATAAATCGTTTAAGACGCACCTGAATGGAAATTTAAGAGTGATTCTTCTTATATGAATCCCAAGAGAAGGTCGAAAAAGAAGTAATGTGCACAAAAGTAATGTCCACCCAAAACGAAGATGGCAGACCCTCAATGATAAATCTCCGTAGAAAAATTCAGGGGCAGATAAAAGTACGTAAAATAACACTTAACAAAAGCCTGACATAGAGTATAATTGAATATTATGTCTGTGCAGTAGAAATTGCATGACTTGTTTTGAAGAAGATAACACAGAAAGTAATTTGAAATAATGTCAAGAACAACTGTACTTTGACACATTCAGTGGTCAAAATAACTGCCCCATTCAAGGCTCTTCTGCTATCATTTAACATTGAAATCCACCGAGGTGGTAACCGCAAATGGATCACAAAAATAAAGTGAAAAACATTTTGCTTAAATAATCTGTCATTTAATAATTAATTTTATCAATGAGGAAAAAACTTACAGTTTACAGATGGCATTGTCTATTAAGACGATTTTTCACTTACAGAAGACATTAGGCGTAATATATCACTAAATCTCATTATCTGTATGTCAGACTATAAGTGATGCAATGTACCTAGATAAAATATTAGATTTGTGCCCAAGTTTTAGATACTCTCTGACTATTTGAACAACTTTATATGCTTTATCAGTCTCAGCAGTGACAGCTAGTGAATTAAGTGCTTACACTTGACATGAGGGCAATAACCGAATAGGATACCGTGTTTTTTTTTAACAATTCTGTGAAATAATATGAAAAATTAGATTCTTATTGCTTTTAATCAAGGGTAGATGGACGTTTGTCTAAACATCACATACAACATGAATCAATAAATGCTTACTAAAAAGGATAAAAGATTAGACAGAAGCTGACAGTTTACAATATTATCCAAATTCATTTCTTTTCAGAGAAAGCTATCTTTAAACAAAGAAATGAAATTGAAAAGATTTAGAATGGCTTTGCAGGACCTTGAATACGTCGAAATATGTTCAATAATGACGTATATCGAAATATACCCACATAGGAGGTGAGCTGGAATGAACTGACAATCTTTTGCTATTTATCAATTGCAAGTTGTTCAACGCATTTAACCAAGCTAAATTTGGTTTATTTGCATAGGATTCAACTACAGATTCAAATTTAACCATGAGTTAAAAATGTTGACCAACCGGGCCAAGATAGTTAAAATATTGTTCTTCTGATTTTAAAAAAGATTTACAGACAAACTACCATTAAACATAGTCTTTTAAAATATAACTAGTTCAGAATATAAACATTTAGCATTTATATATAATATGTAATAATATAGCTGTTCATATGGTTGTTAAGTGTTTCAACTAGTAAGCGTTTGAAGTGTATCACAGACCTTAATGTATACTGGAAAAAAAACAACAAGAACGAATTCTGTTAACTTTAATTCTTAGCCCGAGCTCCTCTGTTTTGTGTTAAGATCATACCATGGATTAAACCCACCGAATAATCCCGATTGGTGTCGCTACTGCACAATTACATCTTTTGCTTTGTTACGTCAGATTTTCTGGGAAATTTATCAATTGTCGCGGGTTTGAGAATTTTTTCTATTTTGTGGATTTTCCTAAGCAACGTCACAAATCAAAATCCTTCTAGTGCAGCCGAGTCATCGTTGGATATAATCAATTAAAACATCACTTGTTCTAAAATTAAGACAATCGGAATCACATGACCGAGATGCCTAATCACTTGATTATTTCTTCGATACCCTACATATGGTATGGACTCCGGTTTAATATTGAAAGTCGTAATGGGGCCTGTAGATGTTTAGATTCGCCTGTCATTTAGTGGATAACTGTCGCATGGGCAATCTTACCAAACTCTTATTTTTTAATCTATCTAACGAATTTCTAGCATATTAAAGTTTTAAAATTCATTGTAACGCATTTCTTGTGATATCCTTTGATTTTCAAAGAGCAAGCAACTTATTGTCAGCCAATTACCAGTATAATAAATGAAAAAAGTGAACAACGGACACAATCATGTTTGTTTCATCTTTAGAAAAAAAAGAAATGCCTTTATGGTTTAAAAATATTTCATTGCAATTTTTTACTTACTTTTGTATTCTGATTTGTTACAAACATATTTCATAAAATAAAGCTTATGCATTTCGCACAGCAATCAATGTAATCTAATCAGCCAAAATACATTATAAGTTTTTTTCCTAATACGCCCTAATTAAACCTTCAGTAAAAAACTATTTCCAAATGCGAAATTTCCAATTACGACTTTAACACGTTATGCTGAGGGTCGATGCCATTTGGCAGCGACTATTATTTCGAAAATAAATGATGTCATTTCTTTAACTTGTATGATTTTGAAATCCTACAGTAGGTTAATTCTATTTCGATAATGAGTGCAAAAAGTTGCTAACAGGAATTTTTTTCATCACATTGTTGAACGAAAATCATACGACAGCATTGTCATGTCACTTTGAATTAGTATTAACTATAATATGTGCATTGGATTTGTTTTTTAATTGTCTGAACAGGAAAAAAAAGATTTAAAAATACCGAAAATTTTTCGGTCGAAATCATGATTTGGTTGACGAAATATCATTTTCACACCGATTGTGACTAACATCAGCTTGACTACCGATTTACAAAAAGGGTAACCCTAATTAACCAGGAGTTGTCTTTATTTTCGAATCATTTGAGCTCACCCTTTTTGTAGGATCCATGTTACTTCAGCTTAAGTTTTCATAGTAATGTTGTGGGCACCATATTTTTATTTCGTTTCAATTTGTTGATCATGGTCTTTTCTTTCTTCTTCGAATTCTTTTGTCGCCTCTTAAAGCACACTTTTATTCAAAATATAAATATGATACAATGTTTAAATCGAAAAGATATTTCATTTGCCAATAACATATTATTCACATAAAACAAATAAAAAAAAATTAAAGCTACCAAAAGAGGAATCTGACCAACAAAATGATAGGAAAGACAAAAAAAGTACACATAACAATAAACTGAAAAAAACAAGACTAGAGTAACACGAATTTCACAGAAATAATTCGAGTTAAGGTGCTCTGGAAGGGTAAGCATAGCCTGATCCACTAGCGGCACCCGTCGTGTTACTCAGTAGTTAAAGCCGTTGTTAAGTCACACGATAGTGAGCTGAAACCGCCTTTTCATTGTAAAGGAATCGATTATCGATGGCTAACAATGTTA
>JAULBM010307027.1:0-14376 GCA_032357055.1 Geukensia granosissima | reverse complement strand
ACCTCCAAGTTTCAATTATTGAATAAATTATCATAATTTTATTATCTTTAATCTTAAGCGGACATTAATAGTGAGAGCTGACAGGGAAAATTAAGTGGTGACGTTATGTTAAGCTCATTTAACATATTCAATTTTGAAGTGTATAGCCACTTGTTCTAATTACAGATTTAACCTCGTCTTTATCGGTTATTTTATTTTTCCGTTTGCGCACTGCGCATGTACATCCTCAAAACATTCTGCTTCTAATTTGCTAACGAACTATTACTCTTTGTTTAATCCTTAAAATAGAATTGTAATCAGAACGAATGAATTTGTCAATTTTGTAAAATTAAGATATATTACAACTGATAAAAATGTTTCTTATGTGAGTAAACGGGGGGAAAGTCGAATGAAAAGTGAAAATATTATAACATTCCTTTTTTAATGTTGATCTTTAACAGTGTTTAAAATATTCAAAACATTCAATAAATTTGTAGCACTCAAAAAGATACCGCAATTTCTCCAATATTCTTCATCTAAATTTATTAAAGGTTATTTAATAGTGGTAAAGGAGTTTCTCGAATTTGAGTTTACCATGGTCGCATGGGAGATATGGTGTGGACTCCTTGTTATTAAATCCATTTATCGGTAATTTGACCTACTTTCCTTTGATGTGTACTGGCTGATAAAATCAATAATGTGAACTGGCCCGATTACGAAAATTATTTGGTCGGTTGGCAAATTGACATGCGTTCACTTACGGCGTAATAATCTGTCAACCAATAAAAATCGCCTACGTCATAAAATGAAATGCGGCCAATTTATCAATGAAGGTCAATGGCGTTACGTTTCCAGCGTAAATCATAAACGGCTTTCGCAGATAACATTAGAAAATAAACAAAAAACAAAGAATTAAACACTTTATTTTTGTCTTTTTGTGACAACAATATAATTTTGCTGTCTTCGTCGAATAAATTCAACTTTGCATTATTGGGAGCTCCGTCGTCTTCTTATCTAACATTTTGAAAATTGGACCCCTACTTGCAATGTTTTAATGGATTCATAGATGAATCATACCAAGATATCAACTTAGAAGAACATAAACTGCAACAGTTTAACTTGGAATGAACATGAACTACCACCAATTAACTTGGAATGTTCTGATCCACTCTTAAATTTTACAAATTAAAACCAGCCAACAACTCCTTCCGTTCAAAACCAAGAAATTTCCACGGACTCCATTAACCCAACAGTCTGTCATAAAATTCATGTAACAAGTCGTTTCAACTCCTGTTAAATTGTCATGGTCCGATTTTACACCAACGTCTCACGGTGAATGGCCAGCCATCTTTACAATTCGAATGACGTCACGTGCTACAGCCAATTTTCAATATATACCTACCCAAGAAAAAATAGCCCTATTTTATGCTTGTAATAAATACCATTATTTTCGAAATTTTGGAAATTACCGATAAAAAGAATAAAGGACTTTCGGTTTCTGATACTGGCTTTATCACTGTAAAATAACAGGTGAGCCTTCAATCTTTATCACTGTAAAATAACAGGTTATCCTGATAAAGTGATAAAGCCAGTATCAGAAACCGAAAGTTTTTTATTCCATATAAATTCCATATATAATTCCATATATAATTCCTTTTCAGTTTTTAAACTTTTTAATAAAAGGAATATGTTAGCAGTTTAACATTTACTTAATACGTTTAAACTGAAATTCCAATGATTTTTTTTTAGAGTTCTAATCTTTTTATTGCAGGCTTTATAAACGATCCCGAATTCCATCAACGTACTGAATGGTTTTATTGTTTCCGAAATCATTTATACTACATTCGATTCATTATGTATTTATTAGAATTATAACAAATTAAGTTAGAATACGCAAACTGAAATTCCATTTAAAAATAATAATAAAAAATGTATGTTGGCAACACTTAAAATATTCAAAAGAATATTGACAACGACAATGTCTACATAAAGCCAAATAAGAGATATGACCAGTCAGAACCAAACCTCTGTTAAGTAAAAATAACAGAGAAAACGATATCGGGATCCTGATATTTCAACTTTTTAAAATTACGAATATATTCAATTTAATGAAGTAAGTCTTATATGTAATTTGAAAATGGTAGATGTCCTTCCCTCTGATAACTGGTTGCCAATTTCTGTTTGTTTGGTAACGAGTTCTTTATATTCCAATGTTTGGATGTCTGCTTTCCTATGTTTTGGTTATAATTCTATTTATGAAAATTTACTCCTTGAAAAATGCATATAGCACATCGAAATTTACTATACTTGTTCAATAAAAGTAAACTTGTATTTAAAATGTTTATTTATTATGTATTATTTTTTATTATTGAATAATTTTATTACTGTATGGTACGTCATCTCATACTGCTTGTTTTGTTATTATAAAGCAAACTTATAGTCCAAATTGCATGAAAAATGTTTCATACCTTGAAAGTGTAACCTGAAACGCCCAGTTTGCCACAAACTGCCATTTACATCTCGAATTTTGTTCGTTACATTACATATGTAATATCCTATATCTTCATATCCGAAATCTTTAAAAATAAGAGATCCGTTGGAATAACCCTGCATAGTCCGTCGATGTCCACCATATTGAGGTTCATATACCCATCTTTCAAACTCAAATAAAGCTGGTTTACCAGAAACAGTACAGGTGAGTACTGATTTAATCTCGCCTTCAGTAAATGTAATATTGTTTTCGTTTACAGTTGCAGGATCTACAAAACAACTTAAAATTTACAGGTTGAGAAAATTAAATATAATTATCTAAATATATCTAGCTTGTCGTAGAATAGAGGCACAACAAGGACAGTTTCTGTGCTTTCCTGTGCCTTTACTCTACGATCAATCATATGTATAGAGATTATATTTATTAGCTTCTTAATTTTGATATGGATTATTATAATTTTATCAGTTTTTAATCCTCAGAATAAATTACTTATAGCAAATGAAAGATTAAATATGCACATGTCTACCAATAAACTACATGTACTTATACAAGGGCAACATTCGGAGACAACAATGCACATTCTACTCTGGTAACAGATCAAATACATGTATAAGAACAAGGTATCCTAGAGTTCCACATAACAATTCAGAAATTAAGTGAGTTATATAACAATTGACTGATTGTTTGTTGTTAGAGTTCAGTGAAATATATTACCTGCATATTCAGGGCGAGAACAGTCATGCTTAACAAAATCCTAAAAAGGGTGGAATGGGTATCTGGCCAAGGAATTATCTTGACACATGATGCCTAATTGAAATTAAATGTGTGGGAGTCACTTTGGTTTAGAATTTATACATACAGCTTACCAACGGACGCTCCTTTCAAGAAAAATTCTGCTTCCTACTGAGAAAACTGCCTACCGACGTTTCATCGCGGATTCTCTGAAGATGGTCGAGTATTTTACAATCCTGCCAAAACAAACGGACAACCTGCAGCCGGAAGAACAGAACCGAACGGCCTATTTTTATGTTCAGGGTGTGCTCGGTTACGGACGGAATGATGCTGGTAACAGGGAAAAAAAAGACCGTAGTCGTAGCATAGTCTCAGTCTACAGAGAAATCCCCTTAGGATTGCATTGATATATTCTCAATTAATATCGTAAATGCTAAGTAAGCATTTGAGCTAAGAATTGTTTAACCAATGTAATCTTTAGCTTTACCTGCTAAATCCGACACGTCCTTTAACTGTCATTCTAGTATATATTGTAATAGAAACAGGTAGTGTGTACTTACACAATACATTTACTCTGACACTGTCTTTTACTGTACCAGCTATATTGGTTACCATACATGTGTATACACCATCATCAGATCTACCTACTACATCAAATTTTAGAGTTTGATTCGTGTTTTGAATGGTCTTTCCATCATGATTCCAAACATAGTCATCGACTGGGCTATCGGACAGATTTTGACAATATAGTTGCAGCTCTGATCCCTCAGTGACATTTAGGGCTGAATTTGAAGACACTGTTATGTTTGGTTTGTCTGTAAAATTATGTTTTACATGTTTTAAAGATCAAAGATATTATAACATATGAAAACATACACGTATCATGTGCCCATCTCAAGTCTGGGGTCAAGGTCATTTTTGGTCTTTGTCTTAAACATTGGTTGCAAAGCCATAATAATCCAAATTACATTTAAACTTCTTTAAATTCTGTTGTAAAACCACTTCTGATTTTCTTTATTGTACAATTCAATTCTTGCTTCTTACAGTTAAGGATAGAATTATTTTTTTGCAATTTCAATTTAGCTTGTAAGATGTTTTATTCGGGAAAAAAGAGGCAAAACTATTGGATAGTCAGTTGATATTATGTGATACATAACAGTTTTGTATATACGTATATCTTCTATTCTAAAATGGTCTCCAATGAATAATTTTGACTTCATTTTACTTATAGCAAGAAAACATAAAACGTAGAACAGTATTAATAAGCAAAGTTTATCTGTAAATCTAAAAAAGATCGATAATCTGTCAATTTCAAAACAAACACCGCTAACATCTTTAAGATGAAAATATAGTTTTCTATCCTTTATATTGGAAACTTCCACATATTCTATCGCAAAAAAATAAAGATTTCTTACAAATCAGATATAGCTGAACTGTCTGCGATAACAAATCCCCGAATCCATCAATACTGGCTGTGCATCTATAATTTCTCCTATCATCTGATTGTTCTGGAGTGAATACGTATTTAAGTACACCTGGTCCTCCTGAGGATAGAATTTTTTCTTTACTGGTCCATGTTAATGTTTCGTTTAGACTGCCACTAACAACACGGCAGGTGAGACCCATCTCTTTACCTTCTATGCCGTACACAATATCTGTATCAATTTCCTCATTAATTGTCATATTTGATGGAATAACTGCAAATAATCAAAAGTAAAGAAAGATGCATTGATTTTAGTTTTAACTAAAATTTTTACGAAAACAGAAACATTTTGATTCACCTTTTGCAACTTGACAAAACATACTATCTCCGTTCATAACAGATATTTTAAAGAAAACTTTTATTAACATTTTAGTAATCATTGCTTAGTTAAAAGCAATTTATTATATTCTGTTTGGTGAATATTTCAGAGAGTTGATTTAACCTGGCCTGTACTAGTTCTTGTTTCTTACTGCGTATTCTTCTACGGTAAAAGCTCGCTCTGACTTCGTAGTACTACATAGTAAAGTGACTCGACTTGTGATGCATCTAATATGGTTTTTTATTAACCACCTAAGATCGACACTTCTTTTTGATCCAAACAATTTAACCACAAACAATATGACTGATATATCACTAAACATTGTGAGAGCATCGTACACACACACTATAGTCCATAAATACATTCTTTAAGCTTTTGTCCTTTACCTCTTACGGTTATGACTTAAAATATGGATTTCAGATTTACAGCTCTTATCAATTGCTATAACAAAAGTAACACTAACTTTCTACAATAGTAATTGGTTGTACGGAGTTTTTGCGAATAAATGGAATGAATTTCAACAAGACAATGACAAATTATATCTTCACCATCACAAGGAGTTAACATATAATTTTCGTCGGTTCATTTAGATTCATTCATGACATTTGTAGATTTTACATGATATGCTTTTCAATACGGTAACATGTCTAAAAATTGTACTTAGTTGTTGGTGCAACACACAGCGTCTAGGCATATGTAGCTTCCTACAATCTTAAAGTAGAGAGCGACATATCGAGGTTGTAATTATAAACCATATTTCATACCAGCTTCAAAAGGTTTTGCACCACTTTACATATTTTTGCCTGTTTTCCGTATAAGAGCTGGTCTATAAATCAACTTCGTGCAGTCTATTTCGAACGGATTGAACTAAAAATTCTCCGTCATGCAATATTAATTGTTGTAGTAGTAACAGATAGGAAGAAGATAGCCGAATGTATTGATCCGATGTTGCAGAAGTTATGCCTGCCCTATAACTTTTGGGAACTATGTCTTTCTTAAGTTAATTAGATGTTCTCTAAGCATTACATTATATATATGTGCATAGAAAGTTGCCAGTACGTCGTGCTTAAGTTTGTGTTTGAAAACGAACATCTAAAAAATCCTTTTAAAATACATGTAGTCAATTTCGTAATTTTTGTTTCGATTTTCATATATTTTGTGGTCTTTGCTTTTCGCATCTTTTTGTGGTTTATACTTTATGCTTATTAAAGCACACTTACTTAGCTGTTTTAACTCTATTTCGTATGCCTGAATTTTTTCGCTGTCAATCTGTTTTATGCACCGATACGTATGATAATCCTCAAGTGTGGTCATCCTAATATTCAAGTCATATCTGTCAGACACTGATAATCTAGCCGTTAAATCGTTATTAATTCTACTGCCAAGTGCGTATGTCTTTCTATTTTGAATTGACGACCATATAGATACTTTTCCACCTCCCGGACATTTTAAAGTTGCATCCCCGCCCAGAATTGCATAGAATTTTATATTGTATGGATCACTGAAACTGGAAAATCCTATAAGAAATTTTTGAAAATTGTAGAGAATTTAAAAAATAAACAAATGTTATACAAATCAGCATTTTATTTTAATAGATACAAAATTACCAATGTTAAAGAAATATGGAGAATTAAGGTATGCTATATGTACATTTCAAGGAGTAACCTCTCATCAGTAGCATTAGAACCGAAACATAGCAAGTCAAAGATATTATTATAGCAAAAGAAGCACTCAAATAGGAAGCCAAATCCGACGGCAGGGACCACTATTAAGTGCGTTACTTTTCAAGGCCTTTCCGTACTTTCAGTGTTTTAGAATTTTAGGAAATGTAGCAAATTTCTGTAAAACATTGCAATATAAATTTGATGTCAGACAACTGGGCTGGTGAATAGTTCATGACTTTAAGCTTGCGCAAAAGTAAGAAATAATTATGTTTACTCTGTTGCAAATTAAGGAGATGTGGCTTATTTTTATATATTTTAATTTTCTTGTGAATTGATGTGCTTATAAAACATTAGGTATTCAATTTGCTATTTCATATGTTTTCAAGCAATAAATGTACATACCTTATTGACAGAATTAAATTTACATCTATAACCCAAATGATATTGAATCTGTTTAATTATCTTTTAAATGTGTTTACTGTTTAGTTCTTCTGTAAGTTTAATTGCCCTTTTCTCGATTCTGTTTTATACGAACATGGTCTTTCATGATAGATTTGTTCTTGAAATAAAACGATATTTTACATTTAAGAGATTTTTGTTTTCGCATAGACAGCACAAAGTACCATATTCAAATGAACTGGTTGCAAAAATCTTTTGGGTTATGAAATATTGTGCACATTTTTGTGTTTGTTCTTAAGTAAATTGAAATATATATTTGAAACACAAATGTGACACGTAAATTTGATTATATATTTGAATCACAAAAGGTAAAGATTACCTGTCTTTGTATTCATTAGGTACAAGAACAATAAAATAGTTCGTGAACAGATCAACCTCATTTTCATTTTTATGTTCACGAAGTAGAATAATAATATAATGCAAATCGAACTACGACTTGTAAAGACATCCGCCTCATCTTCCTACAACGACAAAATATAATACTGATTCAAAATCGATTAATAACACACGTAAGAAATTGATAATCCAATTTGACGAAATTCACAGACAATTTATTGAAAAATAACGCCTTTAAAAATATTTCATATTTTTTGTCTTTTATTTAATTGTATCTACCAGTCATTTATAGAAATCCGAATTTTCTATGTATTTATAATCTGGCGTATAAAACATTGGAGCAACATAGAAACGTTGTAAAGGAATAAATACGGTTTAATAAGTTACTCCTCAAACATATAAAGTAAAAAAGAAGTGAGAGAAAGATGAAAAATGAAAAAAGGTCAGTGAAAATCTGTCAAAACACTTAAGAAAAAAACAGACCAAAATAAGAAACGCTGAGGACCAACAATTGACCTTATTGACACTTGATCTTTTTGGAAGACCGTCAAAAGGACAATGTCTAGGACCTCCGTTTTGTGAAGCCTTCACAATCTGTTTCGCGTAGATCCCTTTACCAGTTATATCTGTATTTTTTGATAGTTTAGTCTACATCTGAGTATTCATATAAAAAAAGGATACAAATGAGACAGCAATCAGTATTCATATAAAAAAGGATACAAATGAGACAGCAATCTATAATGTATGAATTACAAATCCTTAGGCGTTCAACAATGGACTAAGATCCGTAAGGCAAGATCTAAAAAACCTCAGAAAGGTCATCTGGTAGGGATTTTCGGGCAAATCGGTGCTTGTCAAAGGCTTGTTGGATTTTTGCTTTATGACTCTTTATACATCTACATGTACCATATAGAAAAACGAAAAAGTTTTGATAATAAGTTTTTCAGTCAATTCCGGATAAGTATTATACAAATGATAAACATAATTTCAATAAGAAATAAATTAAATTTTCGTGCATGCGAGTAACTGGACCATTGCTAGTGAAACAAAAAACTGGTATTTAATGCAACAACGCATTCCTTAAATACATGCAAGGCGCTGTCTTGAATTACATTCAACCGATACTAAAGGAGTTTAAAAAAACTTAAAATGAAAATAAGACGATACGGGGTAAATCTCAGAGAGACGGCATTTTAACCATGTGAAACACAGTGAGAATTGGCAAAATTTCGAGGTCGCCACAAAGCCGCAACATTAGTGGAATTTAAAATAGATGAAACGTGGAATATATACTGCTCTTACCTGAACTTTATCAAATGTGTACAAGTAGCAAAACATTAAACACAAAGATAAACCTATGACCACAATTCATGACTTTGGACAGACATAGTTAAACTAGTTAAGTGGGTACCAAACTTTCCCCCCAACGAGTGGTCAAAGGAAAAAGAGAGACTTTTCAAATCGGCAACAATAACTAGTTCATTATGTTGGCAAACCACCCCCAACAAAGTGTCAAACCAACTTTGAGAAAACAAAAGCAATGCAATAGCAGACCGAGGCGGTCCACAATGTTCAAGACTTATCATACCGTGATAGTATCGAAGTAAATTAAAAAAATTTGAATTTTGAAGATCAATATAAACAGAACCAGAGACTCCCAGGAGCCTGTAATCGCTCACCTGGCTTAGAGTTGCCGAATCAGAGTTAATGAGAACAAAGATTTAACACATTGCTTGATAATTGTCTGCTTGTTTTTCAACATGATAGTAGTCCAATACAGGTTTCTGAAAAGAAGATGAAAATAAGAAATTCCCATACGGTCCAATGTTTCTTCATGGCGGCCATTTTTAATTTCCGATCGGCAAACTATTCACAGTTTAAGTACAGGACAATCTAACAATAATTTCTGCAAAGTTTCAATTCAATCCACTCTGTAGTTTCTGACAAGAAGATGTTTGAAATTTCGACCAATCATAACGCATAATTGGCCCTGGCGGCCATGTTGAATTTTCGATCGGCACCAATTTCACAAATCTGGTAAAGGACTAACTGCTTAACATTTTTGCCAAGTTTGGTTTAAATCTGTTTAGTAGTTTCAGAAACGAAGATGAAAATGTGAAATTCCCATAGGGTCCAATGGTAAACTTTGTTTCGTCAAGGCCATTTTGAATTTCCGATCGGCAAAGAATTCACAAGTTAAGTACAGGACCATTTAACAATCATTTCTGCAAAGTAACAATTCAATCCACTTTGTAGTTTCTGACAAGATGTTTGAAATTTGGACCAACCAGAACACATAATTTGCCCTGGCTGCCATGTTGAATTTTCGATCGGCACCAATTTCACAAATCTGGGAGAAGACCACCTGCCTAACATTTCTTCTTATCTGTGTTGAAATCTGTTCAGTGGTTTCAGTGCAGAAGATGAAAATGTGAAATTCCCATAGGGTCCAATGGTAAACTATGTTTCCTCATGGTGGCCATTTTGAATTTCCAATCGGTAAACAATTCACAAGTTAAGTACAGGTCCACCTAACAATCATTTCTGCAAAGTAAAAATTCAATCCATAATAGCTAATAGACGACAACGACGCTGACGCCCACGCCTCCGGATGCAAAGTGATGACAAAAGCTCACATGGCCCTTTGGGCCAGGTGAGCTAAAAACCTAAAATTGTGATGCCCACCTGGAATCATCATACCAATAGTCTTTACTTCAACTTCATTGCAACTCAGCCAAAAAGTAAAAGGGCAATTGATTGCGCTCTAAATTGATCCATACTACCAATATGTTTCAGTAATAAAATGTTCCATTGAAAGTTTTCTGACTGATCCAAGTACCCCAAAAAATATAAGTACATGTATTTGTTACTTAAAATATTGAAAAGAATTCTGAAAAGAAAATATGAGTAGTATATTACTTCAAAAGCTGGAAATATATTGTTTTGCATGCTAAAAACTAAAAATGTTGATAAAATCTCCTACTATGATTGGATCTCAAATTTCATCTGCTAAGTTATAATGCTGCTTCTGAGAGGTTATTCCATGAAATGAGTACACAGCATATAAATTTTTTACCATATTCAATCTTGAAAACTTGCAGTTTCAAACACACCATGTAATATTCTTCTATTACTGACCAATAATCCAATTGTAAAGGAACTGTTTCCAGACTACTAATTTGACAGTAAGGATCATATGATGATAACTCAAAGAACTGGATTTCTCTATCCCTGAAGTAGGAAAATAAAACATTAGTTTTTTACAGTTTGTTACTTAAAATGGTTGTTAACTTATAACACATAAAATGTATTGCATTTCTTCTTTGTTTCTTCTTAACTTTGAAATATTTGTTGAAATAACTCTCAGAAACATCTTTAGTAAAAATAAGATAATTTAAAACTCTATGGGATGATTATCCCATAGAGTTTTAAATTATCTATTTTTAATAAAGATGTTTCTGGAAGTTATGATCTTTTCGAACTGCATCATAATAATGATATTTTTAACTGTTTCATAAAATGTGTGGAAAATTTTTGTAATAAGTTTTGGAGAACACTTTCAATTGATAGAATGAGGTCAAACAAGTTTGTGCATTTAAAAGTTTTATAAATTTTACAAGAGAGTTTGGGGAGATAAGTACAGTGAGAGATGAGAATATCTACAGGCTTCTGCAACTTAATAAATTTTGTTATAACTCACCCTGTACCCACAATAAATTTATTGTACTCTGGCATGATGACATAGTCTGTGATCCATTTAGGTTTGGTTCTGGACATAGTCTCAGTGTTCTGTTAAACAAAATAACTATTTTAGGATTTATAAATTATGGTCAAGAAGGTATAGGTAGCCAATGTTTCATTTGACTGCACATGATTTTATCTGAACTATCTGGATGTTTGGCCATATTGTGTATGTGTGGACTATTCTATTTCAAAGATAAAATATTTGTGTCATTTACATTTTTTTGCATACTTTTATAACTTAATTATGTACATTTTTTTGGCTTTTGAGGAGTTGGGAATACCATTCATTTACAGCATATCAAAATGGAGAGGAACGAAAGTAAAGTAATATTTTCCAATGCCACTTAACTACAAGATGAGCATGCTAATACAACAAAATTTAGTTTGGCCCTCGCTTTGTATTTTGACCCTATCAGTACAAGTTCTGCTTGATTTGGCTGCATGCTTCTGTTTATTTTGATACGAGTGCTTCATTTTACAATGTCTGGATCCTACTTTCTTTGTTTTAGTTCTATGCTACTGATGAAAGTTAACTCCTTTATATGTGTAAACAGTATATCACATTTCATCATATTTATTCAACAATGGTAGACCTAAATATTGCATATTCATCAATTTATCATTTATCAATCTTAACTTTCTGAAAATGAAAAGTAGACATCTTAAGTTGATTTTTCTGACAAGTCAAAAATACTTGACTCTTGAGTTCTAATTCATTTTATGCATGCCATGCTTTGAATTTCCAAATAATAAATTAATATCTTGTATAGATACTTACAACAATTTCTTTCTTTCTTTTCCACTTAAGCTCATTATTACTTAGACCCCAAGAAGTTACCATACCATCCTGAAAATTTAAATCAGAATCTCTATTGTCTTACAAAGAAAATATCCATATTCTGTCTAATGCATTATGTGTGCTGTCTTGAAATGAAGACACTTTTTCAATAGATTAAGTTGATGGTCCATATTGAAATATATTTAAAGAACATGTTTTTTATATCGCTGGTCTATATCGAAATATATTTAAAGAACATGTTTTTATATCGCTGGTCTATATCGAAATATATTTAAAGAACATGTTTTTATATAGCTGGTCATTTTTTATGAAGAGTTTCACAATTTGTATTTCAGGGTCTTTTGCAGCATGCCTTATGGTATGGACTCTTGTTCTTTGTTGAAGGCTGTAATGGGACCTGTAGAAGTTTAGATTTGACTGTCATTTGGTGGATGGCTGCCTGGTTGACAATGATGCCACATCTCCTATTTCTATATTTCATAACTGCTATATGAAAATTATCTTGACGCCAAGATATTCACAATAAACAGTACATTTAATTGTCATATAATTTTGAACATCCTAATACAAATACAAATCATGAAAGTACAGTAAGCCTCAAAATGTAGCACATGTAGAATTCCTTTCCATAAGATTTGGCTTCCTATTTCAATTATTTAAGGTATGATTACTTCTACTATGTTAAGCTCATGGATTTCCTATGTTTTGGTTCTAATGTTGCTGATGAGCGTACAGCTTAGACAAATTTACCATACCCAGTATTAAAAGCAAAAAACTCGAATTTTTAAGACTGTTGGAATAAATTTTGTTTGAAAACATGGAATGAGGAGTGAATGGATAAGGAGTTTCAAAATACCAATGGTATCAGCTTACAAAGATACACTTGGTATTAGTTTAACAAGATACCCATGCTGTCAGCTGACAAGAGGACAATGGTATCAGTTGAACAAGATAACCATGGTAACAGCTTAACAAGATAACCATAGTTCCAGCTGAACAAGATAACCATGGTATCAGTTGAAAAAGATACCCAAGGTATCAGCTTTACAAGATAACCCTGGTATCAGCTTAACAATATAACCATGGTATCAGCTTAACAATATAACCATGGTATCAGCTTAACAAGATAACACTGGTATCAGCTTAACAATATACCCATGGTATCAGCTTAACAAGATATTTATGGTATCAGTTGAAAAAGATACCCATAGTATCAGTTTAACAATATAACAATGGTATCAACTTAACAATATAACCATGGTATCAATTGAAAAAGATACCCATGGTATCAGCTTAATGGTATCAGTTGAAAAAGATACCCATGGTATCAGCTTAACAAGATAACCATGGTATCAGCTTAACAAGATAACCATAGTATCAGCTTAACAATATAACCATGGTATCAGCTTAACAAGATAACCATGGTATAAGCTTATCAAGATTACCATGGTATCAGCTTATCAAGAAAACCATGGTATCAGTTAAACAATATACCCATGATGTCAGCTAAATAAGATAACCATGGTATTAGCTTAACAAGATACCCATGGTATCAGCTGAACAAGATAACCATGGAACAAGCTGAGTTATAGCAATAAAGTTTTGAATGTATGTTTTGTCCAATGGTTAAACTAAAATTTGTTTCTTATCTTATTCAACGTCCTATACCACCAGTTTGTGTAACTTGTACCATCCAATAAGTGGTTCCTCTGCAAGGCTTGGAAGATTTCTTAACCTGAACATTGCAAAAGATATTGCAAAGCACCATTGTAAAATATGGCTAAATTTTGGTGATATTGTTGGTAATAGATCAACAGAAATTCTGAAATTGGAACCTCCAAAAAGGGGGAACAAATAAGGGACCACCAAAGATTTTCAGGAAATCGAGGGCACACTATACATGCCTTTTACTGGTAATTGTTAACATATTTCACTAAATAATACCTGGCTACAAGCCAAGAATGATCCATCAGGATTACTGGTTATTCTCAGTATAGGATCTCTATGAGGTGGACTGGCTATTTTGGCAGGCAATATAAACTCCACCTCCTTAGACCTCAGGTACGAGTCCTCTTTCTCAGCATACTCCAGCTGCATGTAGGTACAGAACTCATCCCATGTGATTCCACCGTTGTAAGACCAATCTATCTTCTTAAATAGTGCTTCAATCTGGGCTTCCTGTGTTTATATTAAACAGAGTTATTGATTAGGTTGATTGTTGTGTTTTAATAAAGTTTCACATATTGTATTTTGAAGGCCTTTTATAGTATTGTAGGTCTCACTATACGGTTCAATGTTTTCCATTGAACTCAATGTTAAAAAAGCAATGTTCAAGAACTGGGCCTGAACATATACGGGTACCGATGCATA
>JAULBM010307016.1:0-14376 GCA_032357055.1 Geukensia granosissima | reverse complement strand
GACCGAAAAACTTCCGGAGTGATGACTCTAATCTTTCCCTGAGAAACCCTTTGCTCAGTAGCTTTCTAGTCAGCTGCTACCCTCTAATAAGCATTCTACGAAGTAAGGATTAAGGACAGTAGTGACTACCAGTAATACCATGGTACAGGATTACAATAGTTTGATAAATATGGTGAATTTTGACAGGCTAATGGAGTTAAAACCAAAGCATAGGATGTCTCATATCCAAACATAGTAAAAGAATTATTCAAATGAAAACCAATCGAAATAGGAAGCGCAATCCATCGCCAGAGACAAATAAAAGCAGCAATATGATTCGAAGCCTCTCCGTATTTTATTTAAATGCTTTATGATTAAAACAAATGTTTGTAAAACATTATTTCATCTATTATTCTATCATATGATCATTAGTACCTGCATTGCAGATATTTGTAAGATTATATTTTGGCAGTAAATTGATTTCGTATAAAAGTATGTAAAGGAAATGTAGTAATAGATAGCATCAGTAAAAAGTACACTCTGGTGTGTAATTAGGTTAATGTATTGCCTGAATCAAGTTGTCATAACTGTTCAAATAAATAGTAGTAGCGTTTAAAAATGAACATTTCTTATATTCTGTTTCGACTTTGACATTGAAGTATGAAAAAAGCTATCATGAATTACAAAAATCATGCAAATATTACAAAATTGATTGAAAGTTGAGATAATCTGCACAAAAATGTTTGTGGATTTTTAAAACTTAACTCATCAACTGTGATTCATCTTTCATTAACAATCCTCTTTTTTACAGTTTTTCCACTTAAGAGATATTTGCTTAAACTAAATTTTCTAAAATATTAATTTTTGCAGTCTGTCATTTTTAACCTAAAAGTGGTACATTTTCACACAGGAAATGCTTAATCACTTGACAATTGATTGATATTGGATTGGAATAAACAGCATAATGAAATGTACAACAGTCAGACAACAATAGTAATGTATTTTGAAACCACTTGGTCGATGTCACTGCTGTTGGACCAGGGGTATCCGAGGGTATTCAAGAGCTCCGTTGACAGACTTGAGACCAACTGGTCGATGTCATTTCTTTTGGACCGAGGTTCCTGAGGGTATAAACCAGCTAAGATTACAGATTTGTTACGATAGTGTCGATGCAAGTACTGTTGTTTGACAAGAGGTCCCAAATAGAATTAACCAGCTCAGTTGACAGACATGCATGACATGAAATTTATTACATTTTTTTAAATAAATTTGCGGTTTATGTTTAAATTCTAACCCTTTTAATAAAGTTCCCAGATCACTAAAATGTGCCATTTTTATTTTTTAACCAGTCCATAATTCGGTCGTAAATACCAAAAGTTGAGCCTTATGATCTGGAGTTTTACATTTCACTAGCTATGTCTACGTCAAGGCGTTTTAGTTGGTTAAGCGGCTGAGTTTTCTTGGATGTGAAGTCTTACGACCCATAGCGGTTGCAATGTTTTATATTATCGCCTTGAAGTTGTATTGTTTTGATATTCTTTGCTCAGAAGTCCACTGCCTCGATTTTTTTTGTTTAGTGGACAATGAAATCTACCACATGTACAGTATTTCTTGCGACTTGCCTCAGGAATCTGGACTGTAAAGTTTACAGCCTTTCAGGTTTAGGTTTTATGTCTACTGATTACATTTTCTGGGCTAAAAAAATAGTCGCGTTTTTTTTTTTTAAAGTCTAATTTCTGTATTGTCTCCTTACGTATGTATCGAATTTTTCGGGGACATTTGTGTTATGACTTTGATGATGTCCAGAATAGGCTCAGTTATTAATATTTCATACATCAATAAGCTGTTTCATGGATGTCCAAAAACACATCCCACATGATTATTTAAATACACTTATTCAAATAAACGTATTGACATCAACTACAACGTAGTAACACGACCAGATCTGTCCTTACTGTTTATTGTCGTGTTGCTAGATCAATTTCAAACGAAACTCATAATTTGATCTACTGTTATGTCAACATGCTTTGGGGATTATTTCAGACTTGCTTTTTATACAATAATTGGATATGTCTAATTTGTTTAACCATTCAGCAATTCCCACCGTCGATTCTTCACTAACTGGTAAATCCTAAGGTTTCTTAGTATGATGTATATTTTCATCGGATGTTTTGTAAGGTTTTATTTCTTTTTAGGATATAACATGGCAATGATATACAAAATGAATGTTGATTTTATATAATGTACAAATACATTGAATTTGTAATTGATATAGATCGTATGGAACAGTTAGACATGTTGACATATATTCATTTAATTTCTGACTTAATGATTAGTAAAATAAAAATCCAGACAAAACGATTGAGTGTTTGAAGTGACACCCACGGGGTTTTTTTATCGTGCTTCTACATCTCACATTACTTCTCTTAAATTAAAATCAGACTATGTTTGTTACGGTGATTTTGTAAATGGTAAATTTACTAGAGGTAATTTTAATTGGACCTTTTTAGAAATGACAGTCCGAAGACAAGAGAACATTTAGGACAAGACACAAAACGAAAATAATATCTTTTTTCTCAACTAGGTCCATGTACATGACGAAGATATAAAGTATAATATTTCAAAAAGTAGATAATATGACTAAACATTATTACGATACGCCAATCTTAATATTGTCAGTAAGGAACAGGACAAAATATTTAAGCGTTTGTCACCAAACTTTATTTTATCGAAAGCTGAAGGTCTGTGTTGTAAGAATCAGATCTTAAAATGTCTGTAGTGGCCTTAATTTCGACATTGCCCAACATTAGTCTTGATATAACTCTCTTAATGTTACTAAAGTCTAAATTTCAAGGTTTGTCAAGTATTTTACCAGTATATAAGTCACCTTTTAGTTTGTAGTGTTGAATATAACTAATAAAACTGAGAAAACATTTTGTCAGTCAGTTCTCTCTGCAATGAATAGCGACGATCGACGACTCCCATTTGGTGTCGGTACAGCACTATCAGGTCTTTTAGTTTTGTGACGTCAGATTTTCTGGTAAAATTTTTGCAAGCTACAACCCCCAAATTGAAAAATTCTAAGCAACATAATTCATAATAAAAATTTCAATGAAACGGGACTGCTTTTGCTTTAAAGTAATTAATTTTTGTAAATATTTCGACAGTCAGCATGGTAAAGGGATATTTTTTTAAAATATGTAAATTAGAATGATTAAGTAATGACTGAAGAGCTAATTAATTTTATTCTTGATTTACTAGATTAGGTATCTTAATCCTACCTTAGAAAAGACCTATCCAGGTTAACAGTTTGAAATGATTCCCGTTCAGTAAAAACTGGGAAATTTATCAAATGCATGTAATTCTCTAAAATGCAAATTTACCTGTTACAGATATTAAAGTGGAATCAAGGACATATTGTCATCATAATCATTGTGACAAACAAAAGAACCAATTTGCCTGACAGACAGAAAATGTCTTATTTTAAGGAGCTGAAATGGCCTTTATGAATATAAAAACTATAGCATGATTTCAAGGCCACTGGCATTGGAACTTTTGAATTAAAAAAATAGTACAATTTTTTTTTTCCAGTAAGTCATACAGGTTTAACACTGGTTTCCTTAGCAATGGGATAATTTAAAGAGTCTCGGTCTATAATAACATTTTGTTTGAGTTGTCTTGTAAATCAATTTCTTACTAGTACAGATGTAGAAATTTGATTGAAATGCTCATCTAGTTAAGCGGTTAAACAACGTTCCCATACCGATGTAATTTAAGTGAATATATTCAAGTGTCATTTTTATGCCTAACTAAGTGCTACGTCGGATTTTCTAAAGATGGCGATGTTTACTAATGCATAACTCTTTGTTACGTCTTTTTCAATTCATATCCATTGAGCGCATGAAATATCTGATTTTATACCTTCCCTAAACTTTTTAGTTTGACGATCTGCCCATTTAAGATAAATCGCCAAATAGCATTTAAACAATTTATCCTCATTAAAAGCCAACAAAATGTTCAACATGTAATATTAGAATGTTGCAAAAATACTTCTGAAAACCAGATTAAGCTTTATATGTCTATGGACTGGCTTCTGTAATCTGTACTATTTTCCGTCTCATATTTTCCTGAATATTGGAATAATTGTGATGTATTGCAGGATTTGGCCATTTAGTATGATTGATATGATATCACTAAAATTATAGTCAATACAAGTAAATTACTTAAGAAATGTCTTGTGACCACAATATTGATGGTGGAAATGAAGTGTATACCGCAAATAGCTTCATAGCACAACATTACATGGGACAAAATATAAGTAAGTAAATAAAGTGTCGAATTTGTTTTTAAATATAAATATATCGGCTGATACTCTCAGAAATGCCTTTCCTTGAAAATAGAAGAAGACACTGATGTACAAAAATAACAGTTCAACAGAATTTACCAATTATATAAGCAATGCCGGAAGATAATGGAAAGAATTCTGGGAGGAAATGGTTGTTCCAGAATTGTGTCCAAGTTCTTCACTTTATCAAAATGAAACAAAATATAAGGTAATACACCAAAACATGCGACATATTCTAAGAAAGCAAAAGGACAGGTGGAAAAGATGAACAAGACCATGATCAACATGATAAAGAAACATCAGGATAAAACAACTACACAAAAAACTATAACATATTCTTTATTTTAAATGGGGATTGTGCCACGCTTATTCAAAATGCATCGATGGTTCCTAGCTAATTCAATTGACAAATATTTTATTGAATTTCAAATTATAAACAATTTCTTTTTTTATTTTTATATTAAAAAGATAAACTTTTTTCTTCAGTTTTGAAACGAAATACCATTTGGATTTCAATACCCTATCTGTGAATAATCAATTTTATACCACAGCTAAATTCTACTGCCTTTCATCGTCGAAATAAATTAGATTGAAATAACATTGATACCATGTCAGTCTAATTAGGGAAAAATAGAGTTTGCAGAAGAATAAGATAAATGATGGGCCTAAAGCATGTTCTTTAATACAATTAATAAAGCTGTCAAAAGTCGGCTTGATTGCAAATTACATTTCGTTACACAAGCCTAACGTCAGTGATATTTAGAATTATCGACATTTTCATGACGAACGTACAACGTTGCCAAAACAGCTACGTGTACAGTTACAAGCAAGTAAACGTTAAAAGAAACAGAATCTCCCTGGCAGAGAATGTATTGGTAATACACAGAAACAGCTGGAAGATACTATTTTTAAATCCGAAACGAAACCTAATAAAAGACAATACCTCTAAACGGATATATAAATAGCCCAAAATATAACAACACAGCAACAATAATAACATTTGTGAAAAAGGTTTCCATTACCACCAGCACTTGTAGTGCTACCGCAAGTTACATCATACACTTAAAGCAACATAATGCAAGAAAAAGGAATTCGAAGATACCAAAGAAATCAGCTTACACTTTACATTTGACTAATGAACTAACTGGGAATGAATTTTTTTCAGTTTTTGATCAAAAGTAGTGGAGAAATGTGTGGTGTCAAACTCGTTTCAGTCAGTGCTTTATAAAATGTGTCCGCTATTTAATTAAGTACAACATCAACAAATGGATAAGGTAAATTCAAACAAGTTTGTTGTTTTATTTGATATGCCTTTTGTGTCCTTGAATGTCCTTGAATGTCATATTGGTATATTAAGTAAATTGCATGGAACGAATTCATTGAAATGCTTAAGCTTCTAAAAAGAATACTCAGCCCATTGTTAGACATGGTCAAGGGAAGTCGAAGAAATCTCTCCGAGCTAACAAATCTACACTAGACAATATGATTGGTTAATGATTGGATAAGATACGTTGATCAAATATCTTATTCTTATAAGAAATAAGTTTATATTGCTTAAAGGAAGTATCGAGACATTGAAAATACTGCAATGAACCAAAAATAAGAACAAAAAAAAATATATAATATATCAAACAATTTCTTTTGCAGATCATATAGCAAAGATATCTTTGAAACTTTTGTCTGCTGATGATTAATTTTGTCCATAAAAGATGACAAGAAATGAGACCAAAATGTATTCCAACGAAACCTAAAGGCATAAACAAATATAGAACCACAATAAATTAATGAAAACGAAATAAGCAATGATTTGCTTGTGCGTGGCATCTTTAGTTAGACCATTGTTTGACCATAGGAAAAATATTGCACCACAGTAGCAGAAACCGCACCTAAACCTACAACTCCAAGTGTTAAAATAGGATTAATTTTTCTCTCATATATTGACCTAAAACGAAACAGACGATTAATTGTACTTTTGCGGAATGGCTAATATACATGCGTACCTGTTTCTAGTTAGTATTACCAATAAAAAAACTTATCAACTTTGATCTGATATTTGCTGCATGGCGAATATATACTCTCCCTTAGTCTTTCTAATTAATTAGCCTAATAACACTAATATAGCATGCATATGGTTGATCATCAAGTCAACAAAATACTACTAGGAAATTAAACTATTTCCATATTTAGAACAATGCTACATTGCATCGATAACCTGTATTATTATAGGCACATTAATAGGTTCTCGTCCTGCATATGTATGAAGCATTTGCCACTGGAGTTTAAGCAACATTCATCCAAACAATCAATCAATCAACAAGACTGCGTAGCAAGTGAGAAATAATAAACGAATGGGGAAGCAAGAAACGCAAGAATTTTAAATATAAGATATCAGATTAACATACCACTACAGTGATTACTGAAAACAATGGAACAAGAAAACAACAAGCGACACGAAAAAGAACAAAACATTTTTTAATCATAGAAGAATAACAATCGAATAGTTCCTTGTGTGAAATATCTTTGTCTAACAGTACAAATAAATGTTATCTTTACTTTGAGAACAGTTAACATGAGAAAAGTTAAAAATGTGCTTACATTTATTTATGTGCAAACAGTTATTAGGCATTGATCTTCACCGAAATGACGCAACCAATATATACACCGAATAAAGTCATATAACTTTAACTTATATTAAATATATTAAATAGGATACTCTAAGTTTATTACAGGAACCTGTCTTCAAGATTAAATTCAATAAAAACTGCTGGATCTGCATAGTTAACTTTACTAACAAGTTGTCTGAGTAGATACATGATTTCTGCAGTTTTTAGACTATATCTTCAATTTTATTTATTTTATTTAATTTTTATCTTTTATCAGGAAGTAATAGGAAGAGTTTGGATCCAGTAAAATGCATTAAAACCTCGCTCTTTTTTGTGCGACTCTCTTAAGCAAAAATTAAAGTAATGGGATATTCGTGCACCCCTTTTTACTGTTTGCATGTTATTTCATTGTAACAGATATAATCACCAGCATTTCGATATCATACATGTCGAGCTCATATCACGTGCTCGTATTTAGGAGTGTAGTTTGTGAAGGCCTCTAGATTTTAACTTTTCGCATAATATTGAGACGTACTGCTGTCTCTGACTGTTACTTCTTTTCTTATTTCAAACATTAACTTTATTAGGAAAGTAGATGTTAAGATACCAACTTTTGGAAGTAAATTTTAAGCAAGACAACCAAAACTAAAACATTTATTAAAGTTATTACAAACCTATACGTAGAAATTCTTTTGTTTTGCAGGGTTTTATATTTTCACAAATTCTAGTGGTCGATTCTATTCTTCAATAGAATCTTTTGTTGAAATAAAACCTACTTAGAATTAAATACTCCTCTCTGTTTAATAATTCACATTTATCGGTTAATTGTTACCTTTGGCAGGTAATAATTCTGCCTTTTAATTTACAGTCGCTATAATGACTGCGTCCCTGCAATTTAAACGGGGTCATCAAATGAAAATTAATAATAGTCAACAGATGAAAATGGAAACATTTTAATATTAAACTAAAAGTACCGCAGCGGGACCAAATAAAAATGCATTTACAGTTTTAAATTTCACAAATGTAGAAGGTGCAGTATGGCTTAAACGGATTTTTTACCCTTCCTAATACATAAACATAAATTAAACTTACCTTCCAGATTTTCGTCGAAACACAATAATCTTATATCACAAACTTTATACATGAACAATCATTTTTACAAGATTTTTTTCTACCGTTCTTATAAAAGCACTTTTATCATTGAAATGAAGTTTTCCTGCGCGTGTTGTTTAAAAACGTGGGTTTGTTATGAATTGTGTGATTTGCACCCGTCCATGCAAAGGGAGAAAAGGTACCTTAATTATAACAATATAGTAACATTTTCTGTAATTTTTGGTTTGTAAGTTGGTTAAAGAATTCAGTACGTTTTTTATTTCCATTAAACAGCTTCGAAAGCGGACGGGAAGAACTTAAAGCCTTCCGCCTAACGGCGTCAGGTTTTCAGTGCGACCCTCGCTTTCTCGGCTGTTTAATTGAAATAAAAACCTACATTCATCCTTTAACCTTTACTTATTTTACTTATACTTGACACAGTCAATTAATAAATTATATTTATTATATATATACATATTAACACACTTCAAATGATTTCCTAAGAAAATATTCTTTCACAAACACTTTGTCACTTTGATGAGGTCATAATGGATGATATTGAGAATCGAATGAAGTCAAATAAAAAATCGTGTATACGCAAAATAATACTGCTCTGACCTGAATATTATACAAAAATGTACATTATATATCAAATCATTCAACACAAAGAAAGACCTTTGACCACTATTTCTAACTTGGGACAGGCACACAAAAAAAAAAAAAACAGGTGATGGGTTAAATTAGTTAAGTGGGTAGCCAGCCAAAACCCTCCAACGAGTGGTTGAAGAAAAAATAAAATCAAACAAAAGTAGTAACTGACGAATACTCCACTTGTTCCTTTTTTGTCGTTTGTAAAACGTGTTGTCTTCACAATAATTAAACAATACGGATTTGATTTACACGCAGTTTACAAGGTTTCAGTAGAATTTGCACAACAAATCATTGAAAACAAATAATAATGTTTAATTCAATGTTAACATATGGAAGCTGCATTTTTACATATTTTTATTTTACATAAATATCAGCCCTTCGGATGAAGCTAAGGACAGAATTTTTGTAGAAAGTATGGTTTTCAAAGCTGTAAGTTTTAGCCATGATTTTTATGATTAAACAACATGCCTTAAACTGTGCTGTTTTCATTCCCTAAGCATGAGTTTATCATGACACAATCGGCCAAAATTATCTCTAAATTCCCGGTTGCATAATATGTACTAAAGGCTGTTATTACAAATTTATCTTCAACTCTGTTTCATATTACGCATATCAGATGGCGCTAAGTGCAATGCACAATTAATCCAAAAGTACAAATTGAATTTAATAGGCAGAATTAATACAATGTTTTAAGCTTTTAGAATTAATTGTCATTTCACTATTATGACCAACTGGTTTCTCAGATTTCCAATAAAAACAAAATGTTTTGCAAAGATATCGTCTCGAAACATAAATTAACATGATATCTAGACCAGAACTCGGCAAAATTTAATATTTGTCACATACCAAGAAAAACCATTTTAGGTATTTTGATACACATTCAGGTTTATGTTTCAACCAACTTTTACTTACTGAGAAGTGAAAAGTTAATCCTATTCTGCTCAGCGCTTTGGTGATGTAATGGTTAACGTGCTCGATTGTGGAGGGTCGTGGTTTAAATCAAAGTCTGTATTAAAATTGGTATTTGCTGCTTCTGCGCTCAGCACACAACATGTAGGAGTAAAAGCAAAGACTGGTCGGCCTAGAGTCAGAATAATGTCTGTGTAAAGTGGCATGTCTTCCTGCGGAGTGTCCTTTAGTGAGCAAGCAAGTTGAAAATCCGGCTTATCCTGTCTGTCTAGAACAAAGCAGGATTAATTCATCATCTTCCATTACTAAACTCTCGTCCAAAATACACATGAAATATTTGCCGCTGGACGTTAAGCAAATTTAGTCAATCAATCAATCATATCATGCTCTGTTGTAACATTATTAATATAGTAATCTGACAATTTATGAAATGTAACCAGAAACTTCCAAACAGCAAGGACGATGACCAAAGTAAGTTCACTGCGATTAAATGAAACTTTAAACAGAGGAGTAATAAACTGATGTAAAATATATTTAGTTGGCTGTCAAAACGGTGATTTTTTTCAAGTTATCTCATCAAGAGTTTACAAACAAACAATATGAGTTATTTTAAAGGCATGTTTAATTTTGTCTTTCCGCTGTTTGATGTGAAGTGAGGGATAAGCACCCACAATTTGAACCCGCCTTCGTCCAAGCTGAGAACCTGGTGTCCAATGGCCGTCATTGTTTTTTTATGTTAGTTTACTCGTTTCACGTTTAATGCTGTAGTTTAAGACAAAGGAAATATAACAATAAGTCATCAATTAAAGTCCAAATTATAAATAAACACGTAGCCTTCAACAGTTGATAAAGGTCCACATCCAACAGGGAAGTGGTATAAAAAGGTCCTTATAATACCACGTGAAACTATTAACATGTTTAAATAATTGAACAATTATAGGTAAAACGTAACACTAGGTACAATTAAAAAAATCAAAGCAACCACAACCAATAAGTTACCAGTTCTGGACAAAAGTTTGTGGAATTGTGAACAACCGTCACCCTAACCTTGATGTAACAACAACCCTTAAAAATCAACGGCATTGACTTGAACTTTTAATTACTTTATGAGCCAAATTTCTGTAAAACAATATGTGATGAATGTCATGTCACACAGGTTTACATCTTGCTGGTCAATCCCCTCGGGAACCTCTATCGACCAGGAAGCTAATCGAAGGTACGTAAATATGGAGAATTGTTGTAAGTTGTATACGGAATAATATCAATTAAAAACAACCCACAAATACGGGAAACAACCATCACATACTTATGTGCCTGTCCAAAGCCAAGAACCTGTATTCTAGTGGTATTCTCTGTTTCATTAGCCATTTATTTTTTCACCATTTTTTAAATAGATAAGGTCAATTGTTTTATGAATAGGTTAACATTTTGTATTTCGGTGCCTTTTATAACTTCCGTTTTGGTGTGGACACTGGTTCATTGTTGAAGGCCGTAATGAGACTTGTAAAAGTTGAGATTCGACTGTCATTTGGTGGATGGCTGTCTCATGGACAATCATTCCACATCTCGTACTTTTATACATCATAGAGGGTTTAATCTGGCACAGATATTCAAAGTTAAGGTTCCAAAAAGAAAACCCTTTCAATTAAGTTTATCAAGCAACAGGTAAGTTCCCATGGAATCTTTAAAAAAAAAATTTTTAACTTTATAAACAATATTTTAAAAAAGATAGGATGTGATAATCACTTTTTCATCAAGTTTTACAAGTACAGACAAGTATTGAAATCAAATATTTACACTTATAAAAGAATTTAAAAATGTTTCAATCAATGGTGACAAAATCCTTCACTGAATATTTTTGTTAGTAATGCAAATATTACATCCATAAGGACGATGACACTTTTGCTCAATTGTCGTATTCACAGTTATTTCTTTACAATAAATATTAGCAACATATTTGGAGAAGCAAGGACTATTTACTGAAACAAAACAATCAATGAAGCAGTAAGTGTTATATAATCCAAATCACATTATTTAGTCGGAATTGTGATTCATAACAATACACTAATAAGGCGGCAATTAAAGGAACATAGTTGATGCCCAAATGAATTCTTACAACCTTTCAGTCGACAACAGTGGAAACAGATAAAAATGATGCTATAAAGCAAATCTTATGTATTAAACTTCCCTTTACAGCTTGTATTATGGATCTTTGTTCACTGTTAAACGCCGGGTATAAACTTGAAGATGTAAAATCAGTAATTTTGATTTGAGTGTCTTACCAACTATCATACCATGTTCCTTATTTTTATATTTTTGATTTAAAAATTTAGTTTAGTTTGTTAAGTACAAGTCACATTTCTAATTTTAAAAACGGAAAATCGAACTAGTATAGTCACATTCTGCTTCCACATAAATATACAAGTTACACAATGTTTAAAATACATTATGATCTTTGGTCCTCATATCAGTGGCATTAGAATGATGTGGAAAAACAGGGAGCCAAATCAAGCGATAGGAACCACTACTAGGTGCAATACGTTTCCTAACCTTTCCGTATTTTCGATGCTTTAGAATATGAATAAATGCAGCTAATTTCTGCAAAACGTAATAAATTTCATGTCTCACAATGGACCGATTCAGAAATTTAACTTCCGTCCTCGTAAAATGCATTGCGCAATCTCAGCGTCCTCGTAAATGACGTCTTGACCAATGATATTCAACCAGAACAATGACGTTCCCTGAATTCCGTTGCATTTCTGAAATGGTCCATTATAAAAAATGTTGTTAAACATGGATAAGATTTGTCAGAAATAACAATATATCAATCAAAGAACTATAAATATCGGATTATTTTTATTACAATTTTTTTAATATGACCATAGTTTGTGTTTAAAAGATAGGCATTTCATTTTTTTGTTAATTTGTTATTTCACTACTTTATCATGATTTTTTGTCCAGAAATAAATAAGTAAAAAGTATGATAATTTTGATACTATTTATTTTGTAGTAAATAATTAAGGCGTCATATGACTGCTTTTATTTCGCAGGAAAAATGTCCTTTGTCAAAATTGGGAATTTCTTCGAAACGGTCACAGAGAAAACGACACACTATATCTCAATGAACATGGACGTTTTAAAAAATTAGAATGAAGAATTTGAAAAGATCTTAACATCTAGGAAGGTCAAGTACACTGGCAATTTTGGTTCCCAGGCATGTCATGTACAATACACGTTAAAAGTAGCCTTGAACGATCCCTCACGTAAAATTTATTTGAAGATGTTCGTGTGAAATTCACATGAAATTCACGTGAATTTCATGTGGGATCTCGATTCAGGTGATTTTCATGTGAATTTCCTTCATCAGACACGCTTGGGAAAAGACTACATAAGTTGGTAAAACTTGTGTCTGATCCCTTTTGTTTGTAGAAATAAAATATGTTTAATTTAATCAGACACGCTAGGGCAAAAAATTAGAAAGTCGGGTCAAACTTTATGAATTTCTAAGAACTCCGTCTTGCATCAAGTATTAAATTAAACTATTTCTTGACAATAAATATGTCGATTTAATGATTTTTTATTATTTAAGTCGAATGAGAACATCATATTGAATTAAGCTGACGCTAAAACGACACTATCTTTTAATAATATGTTTGAATGTATAATAAATAAAATTTTTCCTTTGACTTTAGGAATGTTAGGATGTATTTTTTCGACTATTGTACCCACTAATGCTAGCTAGATGTTTTCCCCCTTGCAGTCATATATATATATATATGAAGTATCTACTCTTTGACCTCTGTATTTATCACTAGCCAATAATATATTGTCGTTTTGAACTTACCACTATGATGATGATTATTGGAATATTATATATTGAAATGCCTACCATATGGTTACAAGTTAAAATACTACATTAAGGTCCCTAATGATTTATCATAATACGATTTCTGTACAAACAAGTTGCTGCAAAAATTAAGATAACAATCATTGTCGGACTAGAATCCGGGTGGACTTGTAAAATGAATTCATAAAAGATACCAAAGGGACAGACAGAAATCATTAGGTAAGAGGACAGACAAGACCATGGCCGACAAAATAAAACTAGAGACAAATATAGTAAAAACAACACTACAATGAAAACAAAAGCTGGGGTGACACGAACCCTACAAAAACTAGAGTAAGTTCGGATGCTCTTGAAGGGTAGAAAACTGATGCGACAATAGTATCACCCGTCATGATACTCAGTAGACTAAGCCAGGTGTTTACTCAAAATCGACGTTAGTCACAACCGGTATAGGAACGGACTTGAAGTCACGACGTTGGGTAGATATCCATTTTAATTTGTAAAATGGATATTTCGTACCGGTCTACCAAACTATGATGGCCACCGAATTTTTTTTGGAATGATGACACTCAACGAGAAATCCTTGGTTCAGTAGCCTTCTTGTCAGCATCAAACGTCTAGCAATAAAATCCTGATAGGAAGCACAAGACTTGAAGAAGCGTTCAAACTGGCAAATGAACAGTCCGTATGCAGGTGCGGCTAAAATGTTGCTACACATGAACGGAAAATTCAGAATGAGAAAATTGAGGTCATCTATCTTGTCGTAAAGTTTTGTTCTTAACCTTACTGTCAGTTTCTATCTTTTATATGAAATTCTTATTCTAGTAATAAAAGTTAATTTAATATAAAAATAGGAGATGTGGCATGATTGTCCATGAGACAGCCACCCACCAACTGACAGTAGAATTTTTACAACTACAGGTCCCATTATGGCCTTCAACAATGAACCA
>JAULBM010307007.1:0-14376 GCA_032357055.1 Geukensia granosissima | reverse complement strand
CATACTGATGCTCTGTGCCAAATATCAGGAAGCTGGCCTCTGTGGTTCCTGAGAAAAATGTGACAGAAATATTTGTGGCGCCGATGATGACGACGCAAGACGACGGATAGTGATCCCTATATGTCGCCTCCGCTAAATCGGGCAGGCGACACAACAATTCCATCCAGCCTCACTACCTTTTGTTTAACCTTATAATATGGATTAGGTTACTTAATCTGGATAAACTGAATACTACCTAACATAATATTCTCCTATTCCAGGTGTGATTGAGCAGTTTGTTAAATTTAAGTAATATTTCCAACCCAATTTGTTTAAATTTCTGTATGAGAATTCCTGCATAACTCAATTGATCAACTAAAACACTATTTCAGGCACTGTGAAAATTCTAAATTTTTGTTTAAAGTTCAGTTTCATTCTTTTGTATGATTCAGATTTCTTTCTTTCCTTAAAACTCAGTTTACCTTCATTTGTTTACAGATGACATCAAGTCACTGTCACACTACTTGTTCATACTGCCATTATGTTTATCATTTATATTTTCTTTTCTAGCAGACCACCTCAGTGGTGTAATGGTTAGCGTGCTCGCCTTCGAGTGCAGAAGGTTGTGGGTTCGATCCCTCACTGGGTCAAACCAAACACATTAAAATTGGTATTGCTTCTCCACTAAGAATGCATCATTTAGGAGCAAGAGCAAAGACTGGTCAGCCCAGGGTCAGAACAATGTGTCTGGGTAAATTGGCATGTCTTCCTGTGGACTGTTGCTTTCGTGAGCTCAGTGTGTCAGTCTGCTATAATGCAGGGTTCATTCATCATCATCATTCATTAATATGCTCTCGTCCTGAACATGCATGAAATATTTGCCACTGGACATCAAGCAACATTCAATCAATCAATCAATCTTTTCTAGCAGGACAAACTTTTCTATCACATATGTGTAAACCCTTTTACCTTTACTTTCCATGAGTTTTTTGTTTGTTTGATTGGGATTTAATGCCATTTTCATCAATATTTCAGTCATATTGCGTAGTCAGTTTTACTGGTGGAGGAAGCTGGAATGCCTTGAGAGAACCACTGACCTTGGGCAGGTTACTGATACCTTATCAAGTGTGATGAGAGTTTAATGCAAATTGTTTTGTATGGTACAATTTCGGGAACAAACTTGCGGGGTATAGGTCATAGGCTACAGTTATCAGTACAGGTAAATTTAAATCAACTACCTAAACCACTCCGTCACCAGGCCCCTTGTTTCACTTAGTAACTCTGGGTAAAATACCTACCTTTACATTCACTTTGACTTTTAGCTGTGGTCAGGGTGAATGTTGTATAACCACTTCCACAAGATATACATGAAGTTTGTTGTTTGAGTGGCTGATAATAGTCATATCCACAGTCTTTACAGGTGTTTGTAGTCGTGTCTAATCTTGTTCCAGGCTGGCAATCAGCTGAAATCAAATTATTCACAATCAATAACTGGACAACATTTCATACAACTAGTAAAAGCAGTTTTGTTCACTGAAGGGTATTTAGGAAATTTTATGAGTTGAAATATTGTAGTACAATATTTGAATTGGACCAAATGACATAATCAACATAAAATCATATTTCAGTTTTAGGATGCAAATAATTCAATATATAAAATTTTGAGTGAGCTTTAGATCCTTTTTAAACTATTTTTAGGGGATTTTTTTAAATTTTATTTTAGCATTTGATAACAGAAAAACTTATTTTTGATTTGACAGTGAGGCCAATAATTTCTGAAAATGATGTGTATTAATAAATGTACAAATAATCCCTCTTAACAAAAAATCTGACTTTTATGAAGTTTGAAGAGCATCAGAAAACAAAGTTTAATTATTATATCTTCTAAGTTTTCAAAAGGTACAAAAATTTTTAAATGGGTCCATTTTCAAACTCATGAGAGACCCTCTATATAAATCTAATGCTGATTACATCAAATTTCATTTTGGAACCTTTTACACATGCTTGACAGTGTAGGTTTTTGTCCATATTGAAGGCCTTAGGTCGACCTGTAGATGTATGTTATTAACATGTTTGGGATGGCTGTCTCATAGACATCATACCACATCACTTAATTCTATATAAATTCCCCAAACTTGTTTGTTCAGGGGTATTATTATGTACAGTTGGCATAAGCTGTTGACCCTGTACTGGCTGTTGTAAATCGTACTTGGGAGTATGATGATTAATTAACATAAACTTAGGTCGGTATGAGCTGTTGACCCTTCACTGGTCGGTAAAAATAGTACTGGGGTATAAAAATTGAGTATATTCAGTGATTGGGAAACCAATGCGCCATGCGCCATTTGCACATTCTTTGTAAATATGGCCCATTGAGATTGCTTCTAGTGCGCCCTGGTATCAATTTGTTTAATAGACATTTTAAATTCGGTAAAGTTAGTTCCTGTAGTTTGTCTGGAGTGTTACTTCACAAAATCCATCTGTGAAGATACCTATGTTAAATTAGGAAACAAGTCATTTTATGCAAAATGAAGAATCCTGAGTAGTTCCGACTGTCACAGATTTTGCACATGCGTAATCGAATATCTGATAAAGAAATTAAATGAAAGTAGCATGGACACAAATATCTATAGCAGTGAAATATTGTAGTCCCCGAAATCTAGAAAACATAAACCACATAGCTAAATACATTTGGTACTTATTGCTTCACAGTAACAACAACCTCAGGGTTTAAAATTGTTTTCTTTGCTGCGTTAACTTGTGTGAACACGGCTCAATCGGCAGCAGCCTCGAAAAAAAATACAATTAGAAAACGTTTGCTTAATTAATAAAATATATGATGAATACTTAACTTGTTCCTAAGTAAATAAGCAAGTTATAACAAGTTATTTTACCATTTACATGTAAATTATAAAAAAAATATTCTGGAGTAATAATGACTTTCTCACAATAATCATGACTTTCTCAAAATCAATGTGACCATAAAAAAGTAAGCATACATCTTACTGACCTCCTTAATCCAGAATCCATCAGATATTGAACCAGACCTGCATGGTAAGGCTCAACAAATAAGATATAATCTCAGGTGACTCTAAGACCATATCCTATTCCTGCCTCATATACTCACTTCGGCCCATTGAAATGATGTCATGGCCCATTGTTTTTCAAAATGGCCCATTAATTTTTTCTGGAGGTGCCATTGGCCCACTGCAAAAAATTCTTTCCCAATCACTGATACTAAAGTTAGCCAAAAGCTATTAACCCTGTTCTGGTCTTTAAAAATCCTACAGGGGGAATAATATTTACATATACAACAGTCGACCCTGTACTGGTCAGTGAAAATCCCACATGGGGTATAATTATTAACTAACGTATACTAAATTGCCTTAGCTGTGGATCTTGTACTGGTCGTTAAGAATCCTACAGGGGGTATAATAATTTACTTACGTTTACTACAGTTAAACTGAGCTATTAACCCTGTACTGGTTGGTAAAAATCCTACTGGGAGTACAGTAATTAACTTTCATATACTACAGTTGGCCTAAGCTGTGGACCCAGTACTGGCCCTTATAAATCCTACTGGGAGTACAGTAATTAACTTACATACACTACAGTTGGCCTAAGCTGTGGACCCAGTACTGGCCCTTATAAATCCTCCTGGGAGTACAATTATTAACTTAAGTATAATACAGTTGGCCTGATCTCTGGACCCAGTACTGACCCTTATAAATTCTTCTTGGAGTATAATAATTAACTTAAGTATACTACAGTTGGTCTGAGCTGTGGACCCAGTACTGGCCCTTATAAATCCTACTGGGAGTACAATAATTAACTTAAGTATACTACAGTTGGCAGGAGCTGTGGACCCAGTACTGGCCGTTATAAATCCAACTGAGGGTATAATAATTAACTTACGTATGCTACAGTCGGCCTGAGCTGTGGACCCAGTATTCGCTGTTATAAATCCTGTTGGACACTGGGTACACTTATCAGCTTTCTTCTCTGGTTTATAGTAACCAATAGCACACTTAACACACACACCACTGATATCTTCATATCCAGGATCACAACTCACTGTAATAAGACAAAAAGTCTTTTAAATAATAATAAGAACTTTCTTTTACTCTACATCATTTAGAGTTGAAAGCTAATTTTTCTACTGTACAATCTTTACAATATTTGGCTAATTTTGCTATTGTGGGTTCCAAAATTTTCACTTACACCAAATTTTTAATTTCTTTCATTATTTATATGTTCAAGTTTCTTTTTTTAATTGTATAAACAGAGAATAGGCACAAGAACATATATGTTTAGAAACTGATTACAGTGTGATATGAATATCACCACATTTTAAGCTATTTATCATAAACTGTTTGATAAAGCATATCTTCTAATAATTCCAATAGAAAATAACCAAAATGGAGGTGACAAATCTTGTACTCAATTCCATACTTGTGATGCAGGACTAAAGTTGTCCCAAAAAATTCATTTTACTTATTTGTGTAAAATATTTGAATTCGCAAATAATGGCCACTAGTATAATTGACTGTAGCCTGGGTGACCCATGACCTTGATTTTGAATATTGCAGCTTGCTCTGCATTAATTTGAAATGAAAGCCTTGGGAGAAAAGGGTGAGAAATCTTAAGGCACCCCCTTCTTAAACAGGATTTCAAAGTGATGAGAGGACTGTGAATTGTGACATCATAAAAGAAAGACCACCAAATGTTTTTTTTGACTGCCTGAAGTAACCATGTTTGGACCCATTTACAACTCTTTTACCCAGACATGATATTCTCAATCAGAGTATGACAGATATCTATGAAAAAACAGTATGGGCAGTCAGAGACTATGTTAACCTATTATAAATATTTACAGATACAATCTGTGTCCGAAGTTGATCCTGTACTTGTAGTAGTTTTCTGTGTGGGACATGTGATACAACCAGTCTGCCATTTGTTTGGTTGGTATGTGCCGATTGGACACAACTCGCAACTTCCTCCAACAGTCTTGTATCCAGCTGTACAGTTGCCTAGCAACAGAAATCAATTATAACAACAGGTTACATAAACGACATTTGATAGCAAGGAAAAAATCTCAATTTGACGAATTTTGAGCCCAGGACTTGTAAAGCAGACACTTAATAGTTTTGCATACTGATTTTTATTTTTGAGTTACTAGTCTTAATGATTTAAATCAAAATATTTCTGCAAGTTTAATACATAAATTCACACTGCACATATAATAGAAGATTTATAACAAACAACTAAAAATAAAGGTAATTGAAACAAAGCACATAATCCACATTCTTCAATGAAGGCCAGCATTACAGGGCTGTCAAGTTTTCATGAGGAGCATGCATGAGATTTGGTAAAAAATTCAATGATCAAAGGGAAAATACAAAAGATCAAAGGAATTTGCCGACAAATTGAGATCAAATTGCGGGAGTCTCACGCTAATTCCGTGAGACTTGAAAGGTCTGGCATTAAGCCTTAATAATTTGTCAATGCAAACTGATGAAACCAGAACCAAAACAAACAGAGCTACAGACATAAGTCTTTGTTTACTCAAACCAGAACCAAAACAAACAGAGCTACAGACACAAGTCTCTGTTTACTGAAACCACAACCAAAACAAACAGAGATACAGACATAAGTCTCTGTTTACTGAAACCAGAACCAAAACAAACAGAGCTACAGACATAAGTCTCTGTATTCTGAAACCAGAACCAAAACAAACAGAGCTACAGACATAAGTCTCTGTTAACTGAAACCAAAACCAAAACAAACAGAGCTACAGACATAAGTCTCTGTTTACTGGAACCAGAACCAAAACAAACAGGGCTACAGACATAAGTCTCTGTTTACTGAAACCAAAACCAAAACAAACAGAGCTACAGACATAAGTCTCTGTTTACCTTTGTTAGGCACAAGTTATAATTAAATATAGGTTAGAGAGCAGAACCACTGGTCATGTGTACAAAGAAGAAGAATTTTATCAAACATTACACAACCAAAGGAAAAAATGTCACAAAATACTCAACATTAACACAAACAGACATTATTAATATCAAATTATACACAATACATGAAAATTTAAAAAAACAATTGTAAAAAAAGTTTAAATGTCAAAATAAAATGCACAATAACTAAAAAAAGGATAATTATTCAGATGCAATTGTGACTGACAACTTTAAATTTCAAAACGAAGTTAGCTGATTGGCAAAATTAACCAGATGTTAAATTCTGATTAGTTTTTAAGTAAATCTCACCTAACAACATATTATATAAATCTATATTTCACACAGCTTTCATTTGAAAACCCCTCACCTTTTTGGCTTATTTGTTTCTAAAAATACATATCTAAATTTAGAACATGTATCAATGTGTGTGGTGAAACAAGGGAGGTAATAACCATCTGGCCCATTCTTATTTATTACAGGCATATCTTACAGCTTTTTCCTATATTTGTACGGTGAATTTACATATTTCAAAAGCCAAATATTTGGTCTCTTATGTCGATAAAAAAATAATATTAATTTAGTGAAGGCTATATCCTTGTAATTTTGAATTCATATTATTTTTTCTTTTCAGATTTGAAATTCAAAAAAGACAGACATTTAGCCATTAAATTGTGACAGGTATTCAACAATTTGTTTTTTTTTATTTTGAAGCTTTCACCATACAGACATTATTTTTTATGTTTCAAGGTCTTCGATAACTTTTTTTCAGTAAAATTGCAATATCTTGCTAGAATAACATATAACAAAGCCTGACTCTGGTAAAAAGTTTTTTAATAAAATATTCCCCAAATTATACATACCGATATTGCAATCATTCTGAGATGTTGAAGCTGTTCCAGATGTGATATGGGTGACTGGGCAGAGTGTACAGTCCGAAAAAACATCCATATTATTGTCCTTGTAATATCCCCTCTGACAGGGGTTACACTGGGCATTAGTATCCTTCTCATAACCAGACTGACAGTAATCTGAAAATAATTTCCATTTTTTGTATTTTTGTAACACCATAACTTACAGCATCCTTCTAATAACCATACTTAAGTATTATTCTAAAATTAGTAATTTTGAAAATAATAGACAAACTGTTCTCCCAGAAATTCAATAAATATGATCTTATACTGTTAATTTAGAAATTATTACTTGCATTTATTATTGCAATGCTGGTGATAATGCAAGTTTTAATATTGCAATTTAGTTAATCCTGTAACACAAAAACAACTAGCGAAATTCCAAATGCTGGTTCTAATTATTACAATTTGCATGCTGTTGCATTATTTGCAATAATAAAAACATCACACTAATTTCTTTATTTACAGTACTATACAAAGTAAGTGGACAGTAATCAGAAATTTTTTGTAATATCATCATAGCTTAATACCTCCAGGTCAGCTGGATAGGCAAAAAATACTGTAAATTCAGAAATATTTTTATAAAAAAAATTATGGCAAAAAGGAATGTGATTGGATGTGAATTGCAGTAAAAAGATCTTAATATCATTGAGAGCAGCTTTTTCTAAAATGAAATTTTCTTTATTAATCTCTTATATTTGTGGGTTTGCACTTAACAAAATGCATACAATAATTGCATAATTTTCCATAAAGTTTGACATAAATGGAATCTAACTTTTGTTGTATTTTCACTTAAATCTTGGGTTATAAACTGCATTGAAAATGTCTGCTTACAAACAAATTTCTGCTTTAGAACTTAACAAATAATATAAGTTGATAAAGTGCTTACTTTCACACTGTGCCTGGCTGGTAGATTTGTCCTGTCTTGTGTATGTATTTCCAGGGCAGATCTTACATGAGGTTTGGTATGGTTGGTCCTGGTAGGTCCCTCGTGGGCAGTCCTCACAGGCAGTGTCAGCCGGGTTCCTCTTTGTACCTTCCAAACACTTTCCTACAAAACATTTATTGTTTAAGTTTTTGTACTCACATTTTTAAAATTGTGTTACTTAATTGAAATTAGCAGCAGATTAAAATTACTGACATTTAGGATAAGGATATGACAATTCCTTGCATTTTTACTTTGACATATTTACCATTTGTATATATGGGGGATTTTACTTTTTTTGTCGTTACAGTTGGTTCTTAACCATACTTCACAGTATTAGTATGTGCATTATAAAACTATGTCATATTTAAAAGAAAGAATATATGCCAGAAAGACATGATCCTCATCTTACATACACTTCAAACAAATATTCAAAAAGTCAAATATAACTATGTTTAAATCACTTTTCTGGATTTACCTTCATCAGACACACAAGGGGCCAAAAAATAGGAAGTTTAGTAAAACTTTTTTTGTTACAAACCATGTTCAATAATTTTGGCAGCATTCTGATCAATTGATTTTGTCATCAATTACATAATCAGGAAGACAGTGTTACCATGGATACTTACTGACTGGATATTATGAGGATGATCTAGATTTTGTCATCAATTACATAATAAGGAAGATAGTGTTACCATGGATACTTACTGACAGTACATTGTGAGGAGGATGTGGATTTTGTTGAAGGAGTGACATAGTCGGCTGGACAAGCAGTACAATTCATGAACAAGTCAGGACTGTTGTTTTTGTAGTATCCTATCTGACAATCTGTACAACCATTGCCATCCTTCTCCTGGCCAGGGTCACAATATGCTGTAAAGATAACATAAATAATATGAGAAAGGTGAAACCTAAAGAAAGTCAGCAAAGACAATTTTGTAGATGGTTTTGAAAGCTGTAGTCTCCACATCATACTTTTGCCTACTCTTACATCATCAGTTTGGTACATGATATCTCGAGGAACCTGATTCTCCCATGGTTAAGAGGTCATAAAGTTTTTTCACCTCCCTGTACAATAGAATGAACATTTATTCTTACCATTATCTACTATAAAGAGCTGGCTTCACTTACTTACAATCCTGAAGTTACATTTCACAAGTCTACACACTTCAAAATATTTAACCTATCCAGAATATAATTGTAAAATTAAAACCTGAAGCTTAATTGCTTATTGGTAATGGTAAGGAAATTTAATGCAAGGTATTTCCAATGTCCAGGAGCAATGCGTGCTATAAACCAGGGCAATTATTTGCATTACCCCTGATTGTGAATTTATATGTGCTACATCCACCACTACCATGGAAACCCCTTTAACAGCATCAGAGCCAAATGCATGGTCTTCTCTCAGTTCTCTCTCAGGGACGCAACAAACGAAAATAGTGAACAATGTTTTCTCCGATGGAATCTGTCAAGTCAATTAACACTTACTTTCACACTGGTTTTGATTTGTAGAGCCATCTTGACGTGTACTGGTACCAGTTCCACACTGTATACAACTGGTCTGGTCAGGAAGTGGTTGGTAGTATCCCAATGGACACTTCTCACACTGGGTACCAGCAGTGTTGGACTTGTATCCTGCTGGACAACTAACTGTTGAAATAAATAGTATGTTAATTAATTGTCAGATTGATCATTGTGTAAGAATAGTCTTCCTTTTTCAATTGGAATACTAATATAATGAAAGTTTAACGGGAGAATTCAACAAATTCAATACTTCTTCATAAACACATCATTTCTTTACAAAATTAGGGAATATGCTTACATACATAAACAAATACATCAAAAGTGGTATTGCCTTTGCATAGGTTGTCAAATTTATAAAGTACAAATAATAAATTCATGAATTAATCCATTACAAATAACTCAGACTTTTACAGTAACATGATTTATGAAAATCAGGCATAGCTGGCAGTAAGTTCAATATATGGTTTAGAAATTATTGCTCTTAAATCAGTTATAGATTGTAGAAATGTGTTCATTGGAGACCATTCCGATGCTAAAGACCATTAAAATTAAAGTATGCTTATTTATTTCTCTGCATTTCTACCTTTAATTAAGACCACACCTCTAAGAAGGCCACTATCTCTACAGAAGAGTGCCCTCTAACCGGGAGTTTACTGAAAACTTACATATGGAGCAGTCACTTGATGATGTTGATGCTGTAGTGGGCGTTTTCTTGTTTTGTGGACATGGCAAACACTGAACATAATATCCATCCACAGCATTGTCTTTATATGTTCCGATTGGACATGCTTCACATGTCAGAGAGTTGTTCTGGAAACCAGACTCGCAGAAAACTATAAAAGACAAGACATAATTAACCCTGTTCCGATTGGACATGCTTCACATGTCAGAGAGTTGTTCTGGAAACCAGACTCACAGAAAACTATAAAAGACAAGACATAATTAACCCTGTTCGATTGGACATGCTTCAATGTCAGAGAGTTGTTCTGGAAACCAGACTCACAGAAAACTATAAAAGACAAGACATAATTAACCCTGTTCTGATTGGACATGCTTCACAGGTCAGAGAGTTGTTCTGGAAACCAGAATCACAGAAAACTATAAAAGACATGACAAAATAAACCCTGTTCCGATTGGACATGCTTCACATGTCAGAGAGTTGTTCTGGAAACCAGACTCTCAGAAAAATATAAAAGACAATACATAATTTACCCTAACATACTTAGTATTTATCCATTAAGTATCTGATAAAATTGTTACTTATACAGTCTTTGTCATAATAATGCCAAAACAAATAAGACTAAGCAATTTCAAAGGAGTAGATGTGCTGAGCACCATATTTGGCCCTAATGTTAAACCTCGTTTTGTTGCCAAATTGTTGTAAATTAACAACTTCTTAATACAAATATTACTTTGATGTTTTTTTTCATCATTTCAATGTCACATTTGTCAATTTAACACAAATATTCATTTTCTCTAGGAATACACAATTTAAAGAGGTCCTTAGTTCATAATTAATTTGAACATTCAAAAACATCAAGAAGATATTTTTATTAAACATTTGAACTTGTGAAAGCCTAGGAGTGTGTTCTATTTAAGGTTCTTTTTAGACAGGTCAAATCAACATTGTTTGTGAAAGCCCAGGAGTGTGTTCTATTTGAGGTTCTATTTAGACAGGTCAAATCAATATTTTTTGTGAAACCCAAGGAGTGTGTTCTATTAGAGGTTCTATTTAGACAGGTCAAATCCAAATGATTAGTGACAGCTCAGGTGTGTGCTCTATTTAGACAGGTATATAAAGGTTCTGTTTAGACAGGTTGAACTTTAGAGAACTTACATTTACAGTCTGAAGCTGAGGTAGAAGCATCCTGGTCAGTCCTGTAACGAGCACCTCCACATGATATGCATGTTGTCTGCCATTTGTCTGGTTGATAGGTGCCGATTGGACATTTCTCACAAGTATCTGTTCCAACTCGTTTATAACCAGCTTCACAGGCCTCTGGAAGTAATAAGCATAGGCATAGTAACATAATTCTCACCTACAACTTCTGTATAAAGACTCACTGTTCATTTCACTTTGCTCTTCACTATGGGTGGGTACTGACAAGACCTACTGTATTTTTCAGATTTTCTCTTTAAAATGATGAATTTTTCATTATAGTTGTATGGGAAAATTAAGCAGTTTACAGACCTTCTGAAGTATATTATTTGGTTTGACAATGGTAAACAGGTTAATTGTACATTCTTAAAATAAGATCTGATAATGTTTCATTCTACTTTCTGTTCAGATGACCTCTAAGGTTCCTCCAGATTTGTCATAATAACTAAGGCTTCCATCAACTGGGAAGTGGGAATCTCACTGGCTGACATGAAAGGTCATTTAAACAGAAAGTTGAATGTGGAGTGTCATCAGACCTTGTTTTGAGAATGAAGTGAACCAGATAATGAAGATCTTATATCAATCAGGATTGTTTTTAACATGTACCATATGTGATGTTTCTGGTATAACAATCTAAATGACTGCTTCAGCTATATTTAGGATGAGAACAAGTTAAAAGATAAACCAAATAACAGACTTTTATTGGAGGACCATACAGGTAAGAATTTTAGAACGAAGCTACAAGGCAGCTGTAACCTGCACCTGATGCCTCATATGACTTAATTTCAAATTACAATCAGCAACAATACATTCATCACAGAATATAATGTAAAACAAAGTTAGCCTGTGACAATCATCTGAATTTTTCATAGATATGAAGAACGTTACTTCTGTAACCGAACAAGGATCATTGCTAAAGTCATTTTAACTAGAGGTAAATTGACCTGTGAGATCACTTAAGACATCCCCACATTTGAGTACAATGGTTAAGTCCATGTCTTGCTATGACTTAGTCCAACTTTACATACAATCTTGAAAAAAATATAAAATCCTATCAACCTCTTGGTTAAAATTTGTAGAAGGAGTTGATAACACACAACATGTATCTTTCTACTCAGAAATAACCTTCACCAGTAAACAGCTGTCTATATACAAATCAACATGGTTTTTAGAAGCTTCATGTAAAGTTTCATTGAAATCCTTTGAACGGTTTATTAGGAGATGTGCTAAAATTGGTGACACCATGCACACCATGTAAAACATCCTGATGTGCTAAAATTGGTGACACCATGCACACCATGTAAAACATCCTTTTGTAAACAATAAGTTGAATTATATGCCCTTAGAATGAAGGACAATGAATCATCTTCCTTTGAGCAAATCTGCATATTGTGTCTAAGGTTTATATTAAGTTACATTGAAATTCTTCATATGCTTTAGGAGGAGATGCCCTTACAAGGTCACACTATGTAAATTTTCCATATGTTAACTGTAAGTTTAATTATCTGCCCTTGGAATGAAGCACAATGAATTATCTTCCCATAACCAAATCTACACATTTTGTGTAAGCTTCATTTTAAGTTTCACTGAAATCTGTCATACAGATTAGAATTAGATAAGCTATGTGTAAGGACTATGTTGACCAACAGATGGATGAACAGGCAGACAGTGTGTTTCCTATATACCCCTCAAATTCTGCTTGCAGGAGACAGTTGAGATAACTAGTAATACATGTAGAGAACTTTGAGCAATAAAAAATATTAATATGTGTACAATAGACTTACTAATATTACAATCTCCCAGCACAGTTGACCCTTTAGACAGGACAGGTCTGACAGCTGTGTGTATACTCAATATTCTGTATGTACTTATTAATATTACAATTGCCCTGCACAGTTGACCTTATAGACAGGACAGTTCTGACAGCTGTGTGTACACTCAATATTCTGTATGTACTTACTAATATTACAATCGATCTGCACAGTTGACCCTGTGGACAGTGTGGTATAACCGACAGGACAGGTCTGACAGCTGTTTGTACATTCAATATTCAGTATGTACTTACTAATATTACAATCACCCTGCACAGTTGACCCTGTGGACAGTGTGGTATAACCAACAGGACAGGTCTGACAGCGTGTGTGTACACCAGATGTTCTGTATGTGCCTGTGGCACATGGCACACAGCTTCCACTTCCAGACAGCTCTTGTCCTGATGGGCACTCGTCTACAAAATATAAATAACATAACTGATAATGCTAATTAACACTTGAAATGCATATTATTGTCAAATGTGTTTTCTGAAAATCATGAAGCATTTACAAACTAAAGAGGTTATTGTATAAATAATTATATAATCAGCAATGTGAATATGACAATCATTTGTGTTGTAAACTTAAATAAGCATGCTGATCTGTTTCAATTCAATAGTTGTCAAAATTTTTAGGAGATTTTACTGGACAATGAATAGACAAAAATCAAACAAGAAGTTCTAATGCTTGTTTTTGAAATATAATCATATAAAATTTCAGTGGCAAACAGGATGCTCTCGACCCTTATCTGCTCTGTATGGACACATTCTCATGTTCAAATGCCCAAAAAAACTTATTAAGAATTGATGAAAAGTTCTCAAATGGTTTCAAGTAAATAGAGGTTCTCATAAAATTCGTTAAAAATGAATTTAACAATTAACAACATGACAGGTAATTTTTGAGAAAGTTTTCACAAACCACAATATACCAGCAGATATCTTTAATATAAAATTCATTCATTACTAGATTGATCCAGAAAAATTCACAAATAACTTTGGTAAAAATAATTTATGTCCCTGCATTTACAGAGTTGCTGAAATTTTTTTTCGTCTGCCAGACACTGGGTCTGACAAGCAAGTGAGTTCTGCCAATTCTACAAAACTTTTGTGAGACCCAGTTTTGCCATCCTCAAATTTTTGCCAGTGGCCTCAAACTGTCCATTTTGAATTAAACACCTTTCAGGCCTTTGTTCCGCATCATTCTTTTAACATTTTTCTTTCCTGTCCTCGTCTGTTGTAACTGGGATCGTATGTTTTTTCCCTGGTTTTGCATTGGCCAAAAATTTTATCGGCCATGCTGCCATGGTAGAATGAAACAAGTGTGGACACAAAACTGTCTCGCCTGTATATGTGGCTTTGACCCTATAAACGTGTGGACACAATAATTTTCT
>JAULBM010306996.1:0-14377 GCA_032357055.1 Geukensia granosissima | reverse complement strand
AAATTTTGATCTAGAGGAATGCTTTTTTAGCACAAGAGAAAATGTTGATACATAATCGATTGACCAAAAATTCAATCAATTAATCACATCTACATGCCCAACCGACCGATTTGAGACTTTTTTCGATCATCAGAACATCACTATAATGAATATTTTACTTTCACAGCGGTGTGCGACCTTTGGAAGTCGTCCGCCATGTTTAACTACGATGTTTACATTTCACAGTTAAAATCACGTGATTTTCCATATAAGGTATTCAAGACCAAATACGGAACGAGACTTCGGGGAGATTCGAAAGAGATTTACCGCATCTTTTCAGTTTCAAAAAATGGTTGCCAAAAAATCAGTTGCCATTTTCAGTCGTGGATTATCTGACTTTAATAGGATTAAATTCCATGAAAGTGAGTACCAATAACCTTGAAACATATGTTCTCATTATTTTAAACTTACTTCGTACTTGACGACACTTTGAATTCCCCGGTTCTAAACCACGACTGCGCTGCTCTATTACGACATATGGGAGTGAATTGTAGCTCCGCCTAAACACAAGTTTGTCACAGGAGCTACATTATTGTAGCTATAGCTTTATGGGAGGAAAACATTTTATTTTGGATTTTTGGGGAAAATTATTAAAATTTAATTCATTAAATAAAACCATTCCACCTGCTGGATTATTTTTAATATAGGTGGATGAAAACCTACAAATAAACTAAACATGGCTTATTTTTTTTTTTTTTTTTATGCTGGTTTTTTTTACATCTCTGAACATATACCTGCTTAATTTGTTGTATTTCTTCCCATGAAAAGCAAACGGAATGTTGTGCCAAAACATCTTTTAAAACCGTGAACAGTTGTTTCTTTTAAAACATGCATAAAACACCCTGATATTTTTACCTGTTGGATTGAGAGGATTTCACCACTCATCTTCTTCATTTTTTTCAGCTGAGATACAAAGTACCAGAATCTGGATTTGGCTGTACATTTGTCTGGTGCGAAGATTTTCATCTGATAAAGGGGTGGAACCCTGTTCTTGTCAGATGGCAGAGATCTGCCAATGACCTTATACTCTTTTAACTGAAAAACAAATGCAGATAAGACTATAAAAAAACCTCTGATATAAATGTAATCTGACTTTTTTGACAGCTTTAATTAAAGGTCACAGGTGCAATTATATGCATTGTAGACTGAAAATTGGGTTGTATTGGAAGATCATCAAATTAATACATTATGACCTGGACCAAAGATGCTGTCTGAAATAATAGTATACTAGCCGAGTCAGTCTCTAAAACTTGAAGCCTTCGGTCACATTATAAAAGATAGAAATTGTCAAGGTATAGATGTCTGAATACTAAATGTGCTGAACGTTCATATATTAAACTTCTGATATCGTTATGCTTATTTTATGGTATTCATAATCTGCACCCCCCTTTCCCACACACCACAGAAAATACAGTAATATTACAAATTTCTACACACCAATGTCAATTTTCAAATAGAATGGACTGACAACTTGCCCTATAATTAGATGTAGCTGTTAAAAATCAGTAGAAAGGCTTTATTATGGCAAAAAACTGTGGATATTACCTCGCCTGACACTTTCATGGCGAACACGAGGAAAGAAAAAGGAAAACCACGTGGTATTTCGTTGTAACGAGAACGAAAAAGTATTTCTTTTTTTTTAATTCAAAATTACTGTTCAAGTTCCCTTTAATTTATTCGATATATTTTTTCATTACATTAGATCTAAATTATCATATCTGCTCGTAAAATATTATTTAAAATTTCTGAGCAACGTGATCACCAAATAAACATGGCGACTTCTGAATGACGAAACGTGGCCCCAAGAAATGCAATACATTTCTATTTATTTGAGGTAATTTTACAGTGTTGCATCATAGCTCTTATATACAACAACAGGATAACAAACATTACCTATGTATTTGTCCATAGACGAAAGTAAGTGACACGCACCAGGCTTTAGCCGCAAAAAAATGAAATTTAGAAAATAATATGCGATGTTTCATGTTTTCTTTTTCAAATACAATTTAATTTTTCCCGAGGATTAAAGATGTCTGAAATCAGTGAGTATTTGCTTCTGACTCATGGAATATTATATAATTACTTGGAATGATACAAAATTGTTTAGCTTTAGATTTACATTCAGTCATTGTGGAAAAAGGGGGAGGGTGACATCCATCAACTGGGACAATGATGGTGTAAGGACATTTCTGTGGTTTCAGACATGAAAACATAAGATGGGGAAAGACTTCCTTTTGGCACCCCTTTGGTTGACAGAATAAGCATAGACACATTGTGGGGGTGCCAAAAGGAAGTCTTGCCCAAGATGGAAATAATGTTCAGTTCATATAGCAACAGAATAATTTGCAGAGCTGTTACATTGTTCTCCCCAGACTAATATGGCGCTGCGGGGCCGCAGCGCTTTCCTTTGTGAAGGTCGATACCCGCAGCGCTTTAATCAGCCGCAGCGCCTTGATAACTACTGCCGCAGCGTCATGATAATTAATTATGTTTGTGTGATAATTGTGTGTAAAAGTTGTCGTAGAGTCGCCTGGTGTGATAATGAAGTAGAAAGCAATAAAAATAAGCTCCCCGTTGTCAAATATTGATTAGAACGTTAGATCGACCTGTGTATTCACATGTTCACGTGCAGTTTGTTGTCTAAAAATACCGATAGAAGTGATTGGTCGAAATGTGTATTACAGGTTCCCTTTTCTAAATATACCGGCTTTCCGATTGGCCGATTTATAAGTAAACTTGACCTTCGATTAAAATTTTGGGGTTCTTTTTTACCGCAATTAAACGATTTATTAAAATACTTGACAATATTTATAACATCAAAACGAAATGTATAAAGATTTTCATTTTCAGTGTAAATGACGATGATAAGGACAACTAAAAGATTGTTTTCTTGAAACTTGTTACGATGAAGTGTATTCCGTTGGCATTGACATTTTTCGTTGTAAAATTATAAATTCGTCAGGTATAACATAAATGACAGTGTCTACGAAGACCACTATTGACATCCGTTTTGTTAAAAACTTGTTGAATTTGTGAGAAAAATCTGACGTGCGACACCTTCCGTTGTATATAGATAGAAAAGGAAATAATACAATTTGACAGAAAAATCCCGGGAGAAAAATCTGACGTGCGACACCTTCCGTTGTATATAGATAGCAAAGCCAAAGGATATAATCCCCGAAATGATGGCAGCAACGGAAATCTTACAATTTATTTCTACACAACTGACAATTATGACAGGATCTCAGACTTTATCTATAAATGTACAACAAAAAACATTTTGTAAAACATATCCAATTTTCATCATGAATAAGAAAGGAGTTAAGCGTTTAGTTGGAGGGGGGATCAAGAATTTTTTCACAGTGGTTTCCGCAAAGGAAAACATTCCACCTCCCGAAGAAAGTGTTGACAGTGATGCTAGTCAGGATGCAAGTGATGTGGAACTTGTGGGATCACCAGTTCCAAAGCGAATAAAGTCCAGTGGAAATGGGAAACACCGTGTGTCTGGATTTAATGACAAATGGATTGAAGAATTTTCATGGCTTAGGAAAGTTGATGGAGGTAGGTATTTTTCTTTATAACTTTTTGTAAGTAGTACATACATGTATAAAATTATGTATATTTTTCTCAATTTTAAGATTTTCCATTTAAGAAAGAAGTAATGATTATGCCACACTAAATTTATTTGGCATTTAACAATTTTTAGTGTACATGTATACATTATCAATCTTTAAGCATAAAATATTTAGCTAATATAATTTTTGTACTAATGAACAGGTATGCTCTGTGACCTTTGTGTAAGGCACCAGCGACGACCAAAGAAATCTGTGCCTGGGAAAGCTGTCTGGGTTGATGTACCTTGTTCCTGGCTAGTTCGGGAAAGCCTTACTAGACATGCACGCAGTGACACCCACAAAGAAGCAATTGCGTTTGAAGGAGCAAGAGTATTAACAAACACCAGTCTGTCAACTGCATTGGAGAAGGAGAGCTGCATCAATGAGATGGCTATGGAGTCAGCTATGAAATGTTTGTACTGGTTATGCAAAAGGGAGCTGCCTCATACAACAAATTATCTTCCTCTAATGAATTTGTGTAAGTTTTTTTTAACTATACTCTTTTTCACTTCATTTTTTTGTTATGCATTCTCTGTATAATCTATAATATTGGTACAAAGAGTAGAGCAATGCAAATGCTAATTATATTGACTGTCCAATATTAATATACATGAATGTAATGCTTGCTGCCCAAATTCTGTCACAACGAAGTATATATTTATGTTTTTTGTAGGTAAAGATTTAGGAGTAGATGTATTGAATGCTCTACACACAGGAGAGAATGCAAAATACACATCAGAAAGGTTTATCCAAGAGGCAGTATTATCCTTCCAAGCTGTAGTGGAAACTCCACTAGTAAAAGACCTTAAGGAGTCTCCATTTTACAGCATTATGATGGATGAAACAACAGACATTGCTGTAAAGAAGGAGCTCATACTTTATGTTAGGTAATTATCACTCTCAGTGTATATAATTGTATATAATGAAGTTGTATATATTTTTATTTCAATATGAAAACAAGTTTTCAAAGTCTTTTGTATGAAAATTATCGTACTGAAATCTATGAGCTACTCTTAGTATTTTTCTTCATTATACTTATACTAAGCATGTTTTAAACTTGAAAATTTCTCTCTCCTCAGATTTTTGAAGGATGGGAAAAGTTCCACCCATTTTTTAAGGTTGATGGAGTTATTTGATGGTAGAGCAGAAACCATCAAGTCAGCTGTTGTAAAGACCCTTGAAGATCTAGGAGTCCCTCTTGATAAAATGTGTGCAGTAGGGAGTGATGGGGCTTCAGTCATGCTTGGTCGAAAGAATGGTGTGGCAGCACTTTTAAAGCAGTCTGTTCCTCATCTGATTGCAAACCACTGTGTAGCACACAGGCTAGCGCTAGCCAGTTCACAAGCAGCAGGAGCCATCTCTTATGTTAAGAAGTTCAAGGCCATAGTAGAACAGTTGTACCGCTTCTATCAGTATAGTCCAGTTCGAATGGCAGCATTGCATGAGATACAGGTACATATTTTGTTTGATTCTTATTTTGATTATTTTATTTTATTTCTTTTTCATTTATATATTTCATTGAATTTTTCATTAAAATTAGAATAGTCGTATGCTAAAGACCATTTTCTATAATAGAGTTTTATAACTATATTTACAGCAAATTCTAAATGAGCCAGTTATCAAGATAACAGAAGCTAAGGATGTTAGATGGCTCTCTCATGACAAAGCAGTCCAGTCTATCAGGAGATGCCTACCATCCATTATAAGCAGTTTGGAGAGAGAAGCCAAGGAAAGATGTGATGCCCAAGCTTTGGGCCTTGCAACTTTTGTACAGAAATATTACTTTTTGGCCACACTTTACATGATGTGCGACCTGCTACCACCACTGTCTCAGCTGTCAAAGGCTTTACAGGTATTTTTTCTAACAAAATTTAGATCTGTAGACCATTTTGTGTTAAAGAGACAATAAAGCTTAAAAAGCAATACAAATACAAATTAATTTCACAACCGCAAAAATTGTAAATGTTTTTTAAATGTTTGTATTTCTGATTTTTTAGAAAAAGGATGCAGATTATACAGTGGTCAGACCATTGATAACTGGCACTATCAAAACCATTCAGTCAATGAGCCATCAGCCTGGAGAATATTTTAAGTCAGTTGACACTGTCATGAACAATCTGAGACAGGAAAACTTTAAAATTGAGCTGCCATCAGAAGAGGAGAAAGAAAAGTTTGAAAAAGATGTAAGTGTACCATATTTTTAAAATTCTCCTTGTTTGAATTAATGTAAACATGAAATCTTTTTTTAGCAAGATACATTTGTAGAAGTTAGAATTTTATCATTTTTTATACTGATGAAATTATATTTCAGGTTTATCTCCCTTACCTGGACAAGATTGTTGAGAACCTGGAGAAGAGATTCCCAGATCTTCCACTTCTGGAGAGTTTCTCTGTGTTTGACCCGGCCAGCATTCCAGAGGACACAGAGGAAATGGCAAATTATGGAACTGATCAAATTCAGGTAAACATTTAATGAAATGATTTGTTGTTTACCAACAAAATATTAAAAAATATAAAACAGACAAACAAACAAAAGCATGAAACTATTTTATAAAAATTTATTTTCTGTAAATATGAATGCTTTAATTTGTCCCCAATTCCCAAATTCCTTTGTATTTATGATTACAGCTTCTTGTCCAGCAGTTCAGTATGGATGATATGTCAGTCAAACAGGAATGGAGAGTTCTGAAGACTACCATTTCTAATGATGGGAATCTAAAGTCATTGACAGCCAGCAAGGTGATGGAACAACTTGCTGGCAATTTGAGAGAAGGATTCCCATGTCTGTCAAAAATAGCAGCTGTTGGTTTACTAATACCTACCTCAACTGCAGGTAATTAATTCTGAAAATTTTACACTGAAATTATTTCCTTCTGTGGGTGACATAAATTCATTAACTTGTTTTCACCAAAGCATACACTAGGTATCATTGTTTAGACAGTTAACAGCCAGTTTACCATTTAGGCTTACATGTGCAATAACAAATAATGTTGAACTGAAACCATGTTTACTTTGATATTCATCTTTATTTTTTCACAGATTGTGAGAGGGGGTTTTCAACTCTTAAAAGAGTGAAAACTGAACTCAGGAATAGACTAAGCAACAAGATAACCAACTCCCTGCTGCTGATCTCAATGGAAGGAGAAGAATTTGAAAATTTCAATATTAAAATGGCAGTTGACCACTGGAAAAAACAGAAGAACCGAAGAATATTTTCTTAACTAGATAGACCTTTCTACTGACTGTGAATTTTTTTATTTTATTAAATACATTTAATAAATGTACATCTAACACCTAAAATATATACTTTTTTATCAAAAGTGACTTTAAGTCGCGCGCTTCAATTTTTGCGCCTTCAAAAATTTCTGGGGAGAACACTGTGTTATACATGTAAGTAGTTGATTTGAGATGCCATCTGTTTACCCTGTGAAGTTTTTAAATAAACAAGTCTTGATAGTAACAGATGGAATTCCAGTCATATCGGCACTTGGTTAAATCGGTACCTGGTGAATTCCCCACCACTCATAGTCGAATCAGCACCAAGTCTAGCTAAATCAGCACCCAGTTTTGGTTAAATCTTGACTTTTTTTAATTAATCAGCAAGATTTTTGTAAGTCCAAATAATTATGATGTCTACTTCAGATCTTTGCTTTATTTTTTGTCTTTGTGATCCTACATGTACATCAAGACCCCTTGGATTTTTCTTGATACATATATGAAAATTTGCAACCTTTAGAAAACAAGTGAAGAAAAATTTGTGTCCTCTGCATCAGTGTCTTGTCCACCTTATCAATAGCATAGTTGGTTTTTGTATGTAATCTAGTTGAATGAGATTCTTCAGGACTTTTTCTACCTTTTTAGAATAAGGCCCTAGCCCCTGAATTGGAAAATTTTAGATGTTAGAGGTTAATTGGGAATATAAATGTATGTAGACAAGTGTTTTCAATAGATTAGGTCAATTGCCATGTTTTATAAATTGTTTCACATTTTGTATTTTAGAGGCCTTTTACAGCTTCTGTTACGGAATGTACTCTGGTGTATTATTGAAGACTGTAATTGAACCTGTAGAAGTTTAATTTCAGCTGTTACTTGGTGGATGGCTGTCTCATGGATTTGAGGAAAATATAAAGATTTTTTATACAACTGACGCTTGATCACCTCTATCATGTCTACCAGTTCTTTTAAAATTAAATTTAGGTTCAGTAAAAATTATCTTATTCTACTCCCTCAGGGTTCATCAACACATCAAATATGCTACGGGCAAATTCTTCTTATTGTTATAATTGGAATAGGCTGGTTGACACCACCGGTTTTACATTATTATTGATTTTGATAAAAAGAATGATTGGAATCGAAACACTGCCATTTTTACATGATAACCGGTTCAGTAATTAACAGAGATAAACCCTGAGGATATTGATAATATTCTGATTTACATTTGTATTTAGGTCCTTCAAGGCAAGGACAGGCCAAATTATGTTGTTTCAACCACCAAGATAATTGAGATTGTGAATTTTTTAAAATACAAGGAATCTGTGCACAGTGACATGTTAAAACTCCACACACACATGACACATAAAAAAATTACAAAGTTGGTGGGAATTTTTGGGTCAGTCCTGTTTGGGCAAACATTATATTTTCATTTTGGCCAAACAGATAAATATCTCTTGGTTTTCAAACTCAAAATGAGGATTTGGAGAATCAGAATAGTTACAGAGCTTTGCTTTATGGGAATCGAGCTTTTAAAAATCTAGTACAATTTACATCTGTTTATCCATGCAGATCGACATGTACCAAGTCATCTGCCAAGGTTAGTTACTGTTTGTGAATTCTACCTTAATCCTTGCTTAACACTGTGCTGTTGTCAGTCAGTAGGTGAATTGCCAAACTGAGATAGAAAATTACTTCATGTTCTCAGAAATGACATTCTGGCTAGAGATATACATTTCTTATTGAACATGATGGAATTGGTTTACATAGTAGTGTTCCCTTGGGCTTTATAGTGCTGCAGTTACCTGTTTTAGGCACAGCGCTATTGGACTTGACTGTAGCAACTTCGTACTTGCTGCAGTGCTATATGAAACTTCAATGTTAATAAGATTAACAGGAAGCCTGGCTGAATTAACTGTCAGACATGGTTACTACTGAATAAACATCCCAATCCCATTTAATCCAATTTCAATATGATAGGCTAATCAGCAAAAGTAACAGTCAGTGACACATCACTTTCACACCTGATTGTCCTGGTTAGTTTACAGTATTGATAACCCAGGCCTTACTTGTGTGGACAAAGCATATAATTCAATTTAATTTCAGAAAGCACAGAGACATAATTATTTCAGTTGTTGAAGAGACCATGAACTTGAGGCCAGTGAAATCTGTTTTGTTTAACTCCTGCTGTTAAAAATATCAAGTTTGCATGCATAAGTGCAGGTCAAAATTGAGAATTTTATCACAAAATGAAAAACTATTTGAGTTCAAAGATCTTTTTCTGTGTTCTAGATATTTCCGCCCATTCTCAACATTGATGATTTTTTTGCAAAACTGCACACCACATTTTAACGATGTTCTTTTTACCGGTAATAAAACACTTTCATTTCATTACAGTAGCTTTCAGGAATGGTGAATCTTGCTTCTCTTAACTCTATCAGATCAAAATGCTATGAATTCCAATTCTCTGTGATCTTTTAAAAAGGAACTTTGACTGCATTAGTTGGTGTTCAAAACAGAGCTGTAGTTATTGCTTATATCTGGAACAAACAAAAGTGTTAAATGAACTAATGTCTGTCTAGTCAAACAGTCCAGGGAATATGGCTGCATTTTTTACATTTTTGGTGGCATTTATTTCAGACAGACTTGTGTCTCTGTTTCAGATGAAAAGATTTTATAAATAATTTATCCATTTAAGGCATAAATACATGCACATTTTTGTATAGAGTGCTGTTCCAAACATATCTTTTCCTGTTCAATAGAGTGACCAATATTAATGTGTTCTTTTGGACTTGACACCGCAATGGCATTAAGACATTCCTTAATACTCCGAGCATGCACCAAAGTGCTATAAAAAATTTCTGAGGAGAACACTGCAAATTATTAACATGTTGCGTTTAATGTTTTTCAGGATGCGAATTTCATTTTACAAAACTAAATATCTTTGACTACAGCCATTATCCAGCATTTGCAATGGATGAGGAAGCACTTAGAGGACTGAATCCTGTTTCAGATCCACAGTTGCAGAGAAGGGTATGTGTGTAAATTCATACAAAATAAGAATAAAAAATAGACTTGGTGATGTGTAAAGTTTACACACATTTTCTATGTTGGCATCAATATCAGTAGGTTTTAACTGTTAGGATTTCAAACACAAATGTAATTTAATTCATTTATTCTGACAAGTAAACTTTAGAGCCAAGACAGTTGAAAATTCATTTCAATACTGCTATAACATTTTATGCAGATACCACAGTTTTATAGGTTATAAAAGTACCACTTTATTTACTTGGTCACAAAACAGCTGTTTGTTATATACATGTACAATTTTTGACATTAGTCATATATTTGATTTCAGGCAGTGCAATATTTTGAACAGTTAAAGTCATTAAATGAAGGATGGAAACTATGTGCTGAAACATTTGTAAATGGATCTTACCATGGGTAAGTGATATACAGTACACCTAGAGAGATTTTTGGAACAAACACTACAGTCTGACCTTAGGAGATTGCTGGGGAAATTCAGAGAAAGTCTAGAGAAAATTCACCAGCATTTGGAGTTTTTCATACAAAACTATCTGTTTGTACTGTAGAAACATGATTACAGAGTAATGATTTGTAAACTGTTCATAAATGATACCAGATAATTGTTAATTTTTTAAACTACAATGATAGACTTATATTTGAACTTATAAAAATAAATTTAAAATTTCCTTTGTTCCTATGATCTTTCTGATTACAAGATATCAGCACTTGTTCATATTCAAAACAAGACATCATACTGATAACAAGAAAATTGGTAACATGTTCAGAAGGCTTCGCCTGAAATCATCAGCACACAGCTTGCCTTGTCTAACTGGCCTAGATACCGATGATTACTTTAGTCTCAAACTTCATTTGATTGGTTAATTGAATGATGCTTAATTTCTAGTGGCAAATATTTCATGGTTATTCAGGACAAGAGCATATTGAGGAATGATGATGAATGAACACTGCTTTGTACTAGTCTGACATGCTGAGCTGGATTTTTAATGTGCATCAGCTCATGAAAGCAACAGACCACAGGAAGACATGCCAATTTACCCAGAACATTATTCTGACTGTGCAGACCAGTCTTTGGTCTTACTCCTAAATGTTGAGTGCCTAGCAGAGAAGCAGGAAATACTAATTTTAATGTTTTTGTCACCATCTTTGGCACTGGAGGCGAGCACGCAAATCATTACAACACCAAGGCGGTTTCTCAACCTTCAAAGCACCCGATATAATATATGTACATGTACATGTATATACATGAAACATTAAAATTGAATGAAATCTTTTACACATTTTGCACATCTATTTACAGGAATGACCATGTGAAGTTTTTCTGTTTACAAGTGGTTGAGCACTATTTGAAGACAGGATATGTGCAAGCTAGTGTTAGTGACCAACAGACTGTAAAGTCCTTTATTGCAAGATGTCTACAGTTACAGGTAGTTTACAGTGGAGATCAATTAGCTAAAATATTAACTTTACTTATACATTGGTGGCCTGGGGAGTCTGGGAATTAGATTTAAACTTGCCTGATTAGTGTGGGGGTTAAGTTTGCACCACACAAAAAAGGGTGCACCCATTCTCAACATATGTGATCAACTGCCCAGTTCAATGAATTTCTATGGGTGGGTACTGTTGTTTCTTCTACTATGTCTAAAAATAAGTCAGTCTGCCTAAATCAGCAAAGATGTCAGATTTTTTTAATGTGGCCTTATCAAGCATTTCGTGTTATTCATACTTTACTTCAGCTGCTAAGCATTCTTTGTTTAAAATCTCATTTATTCCTTTTTCTTTCTAGGGTTCAGTCAGCACACAGGACAGAAGTTTTATTCGGAACAAAATTGGCCAGATTATTTCCCTTGCATTTGTCACAGACTATCCTCACAGATGGCCATCATTTTTCACAGACCTGCTGCAGACTTTATCCCCAAACCATCAGTCAGTAGACATATATTTGCGAGTTCTCTTAGCCATTGATAGTGATGTAGTTGACCGAGAAATAGTTCATACACAAGAGGTAAGTCTCAATAAAATTTATTATGTCTCACGCATCTCTTGCAATAAAGTTTTACTAATGTATATAAAAAAAGGAGATATGGCATGATTTTCCATGACAGGCATCCACCAAATGACAGTTGAATTTAAACTTCTACAGGTCCCATTGCAGTATTCAACAGTGAACCAGATTTCAGACTATAAAGGAAGCTGTAAAAGGCCCCAAAATACAAAATGTGAAACCATTCATAAAACAAGACAATCGACTTAATCTATTAAAAAATGTTGAACAAATAACAATAAATTACTAATAAAACAAGAGCAACCACTGGACTATGGGTTCCTGGCTTGGGACAGGCACATAAGTATGTGGTGGGGTTGGTGAGGGCTCAACCCTCACCCTACCCTGGACAGTGGTGTGAAAAAATAACAACAAAAACACACTTTCTTTTCTTACATTTCATGAAAATTTCTACAAAACTTAACCTTCAAACTAAGATAATTGTAAAAGGATTTTCATTTTGTTAATACATTTATAAATTTCCCAGGAAATACAGAGGAACACAGTAATAAAAGATGCAATGAGAGAGCAGGCAGTAGGACAGTTAGCAGAGACATGGTATGAGATACTGGTATGTATTGTTTTCATTATATGTTAATCAGAATGAGAGTATTTGACATTGTTTAGAGCTTTGCTCGTGAAAAATGATATATCTCTACAATGAACAAGTCATTCAGGATGTTTTTTCTAAAACTATAAACGGATTGCATTGTTCAGTAGTTTCTTTTGAGAAATTTATTATTTACAGAGCCACACAACATCGTAATATTTTGCATAAACATTTTTATATGTCTCAACAAGAAATGATAAGCCATGGATTTTTCAAGCATTTAGCAATGTCTATATTTTTGGACCCATTCCCAATGGCAAAAACTCCCCAATTTTTCTCCAATACTGTCGCAGATATTCCTGATAGCGACAGAAGATTCAAATCTATATTTCTCTACACTCATTGATGTATGGAATGTTTTTCAAACAAATGTCGCGAGGTAGAAAGATGTTTGCTTTAGTTCTGTCAATGATATGTACAAACTTTTATGATCTAAATTAGGACTGTGCCCATTGAAATCTCTAGAGGATTTGCCTTGAAGGACCAAAAGAACTTATTAATGATGATTTGAAAAACTCGTAAACAGATTTAGAGTAAGAAAAGAAAAAACAAATTTTGATTGATTTCTGTATTAGCCTTAGTTTACAGTTACAAATAATTATGAAATAATTCAATGTAAAAAAAATACAAGTAAATATCTTATCTTAGGTTTTTTTTCCCAAAATGAGTGAGAGATGGATAAATATTTTCCTTAAAGTATCTGTGGATGTGACCTTTGAGCCAGTATCCATGACAATTGATTTCAGTTGCTGTTAAAGCATTTTTGATTTAAATAAATATTCTAATATTGCAACACATGAGGTGCAAAAATGTGACATTGTGAAAAAAACAGGTCATCAACATATTTTATTGCAACCAAAAAGAAATCTTTAAATTATAAAAATGTGTTATGTTTGCAGACCACCTACGAAACATCAAACCCTGAAGTAGTCTGTTTGTGTTTAGAAGTTATCGGAAAGTTCATTTCATGGATTGACATAGATCTTATAGCCAACGACAAATTTGTGACAGTTCTTCTCAAGTTCATGACCTTGACATTGTTACGGGAAAGTGCTTGTGACTGTATTACAGATATTATTAACAAGGGAATGGACCCCATTGTAAAAACCAAGCTAGTCGAATCATTTACAAATGTCTTAGAGGAGAGAGGAATCTTAAATCCTGTTGAGGTAAAAAATGATTTAACCTGTCTTGAAACTAGATATACATAGTTCATTGTAGATAGACAATAACAGTTTGAAATATCTGATTGCTCGTTCAAAAAAGGAGATGGGGTTATTTAAACAGTGTTTACATTTAAATGACCCAATGATGTGAGACAATTTTAAGAAAAAAGGTAAATAAGGTAATAAACATCTAGGTCTGTGTTTAAATAACTATATTTTCAAAATTGGGTTTAGAATAGGTTAAATTTTTTTCTGTAAGCAGGACGGAAGTTTATGATCTTGCATGATCTTTTAAAGTTGTATTTCTTTTATACACTAGGCGATTTGGGGATCTCCCCATGTTTCTTTAATGTTAATTTTTCTCCCATATTATATGCATTGCTTTGGAATTTTTCAGGATGAAGAAGGTGATTTCTTGGCAAAACTGTCAAAATTAGTTAATGCCATTGGTGTAAACTTAATAATTAGCTGGCAAAAGTAAGTTGCATGTAAATTTTGATATTTACAACCAAACTTTGGTAGCTGGTACATCATCATATTCATAGTGACCAATCATAATGACCATATTCCTAATTAGCTCACCTGGCCTAAAAGGCCATGTGAGCTTTTGCCATCACTTGGCGTCCGTCGTCCGTCCGTCCGTCGTCCG
>JAULBM010306975.1:0-14379 GCA_032357055.1 Geukensia granosissima | reverse complement strand
AGAAATATTTTTCCCTCGGTACTGGGAACAGCTCAGTGTTCTATTGCCCTCAGCTGAGCTGTTCAAACCTTGGGAAAAATATTCTGGTCCTTTGCCTGGTTGCACATTAAATAACTGTATACTATATCTAGACCACTGGCCACCCAGGCCCCTTTAAAGGACAACCTTTTTTCTAATTTAATTGAAATGTTTTGCATTTTTAAATTTGATTTGGTATTTCTAAGAAAAAGATCAGAATCCTTGCATGTTTTAGAAATTCAAGCTAAACGTTAGCACGTCAGAAACAATGTTTAATTATCTCAGTAGTTTCAAGATTAATAAAGCAGTGAAAAGAATGAAATTTTTGTATTCCTTGACAAAATGCACTGTTCCTTTGATATGTAAACGGTTTGATATTTTTATATACATTTGTACTTTCATATCTTTCTTCAAAATCAATTGTCTTTCTTGTAGAAGGCATCACACTTCCACGACACAGAAGTCTAAACATGGAATTTTCCTGTCTTTAAGAAATGTAATTACTATTTTAACATATTGCACCACGTACTTAAGTTTTCAAAAGCTCGATTTTAATGAACTTTGGACCTATAATTACGTTTAGATATTTGTGTAAATTGAGGGTTTGTCTAATTGTCTTCGCGAAACAACCTACTTAACTGACTCCGGGAAATGTAATGACATTTTCAATATTCAGTCCATTTTTATATAGAAGATTTTATCACCAAAGAGAGTCGTGTTATAGATCAGAAAACACAGTCGATAATAACATTTCAATGAAGCTCGCTGAGAACTGTGATCGATTTATTTGATAGATGAAGAAAGTCGTAAGAAAATTCTCTAATAACTTTATTTTTCTTCTTTCATTTTTGGGAATAACATGGTTGTTATACGCATGCGTCTTTCAACGGAAGAAGCAACAAAGTAATTAGAAAGCCAGATGCTATATAGTTTTGACAATATCAGTCACAACTATATTTCTAACTATGTGAATAGGCGTATATAACATATAGGAAAATAAACTTCTACTATGAAAAAATTATTGTTTTCTTTTTGTGATTGAAATGTGTAAAGAGTTATGCCTTAATGTATGATATTAGATCATTATTGGATTTTTTAGCAGAAATGGTTTATGATTTTATGACACGCTTCTTTGGCTTTGATGTTTTTCTTAATTGATTGTTCATTTAAGATGAAAAGTGCCAATCGTATTCTTTTAAGTTTATTTCCGTTAATATACTCTAAGAAGCTAGAAACATGAATTTTTTAATGACGAAAATTTTGTGTTTGCTGGTGGGATTTTTTAGCGGCTGCATTGCACCAGTATATATAAAATCACATGGAACTACAAAAATTACGACACCTTATGGAGAAATGAGAGGGTTGATTGTCGAGTTGCCACCTTCATCACATTTAACGTACGTCGAGGCCTATTATGGATTACAGTTTGCTTCGGTTCATAGCGGAACCTTACGATTTTCAGTACCTAACACCCCAAAAGAACGTTGGAATACTATTAAATTTATAAAAGAATCAAACGTTCCTACTTGCCCTCAGAGAAAAACCAAAGAAAAAGAACTAATGAGAAAATGGCCTGCGGGAGTTGTAGAAAAAATTCTAAATATTACTTCATTTGTTCGGAATATGTCAGAAGATTGCCTGAGATTTAATATATACGTCCCCAAAACAGGTAAGAAAAATAAATTTATACTTAAAAATAAATCTGAGATTTAAATTGCAATTGTATTGTGGGTTAGACGACAAAGAGCAGTCACATGATTTGCCATTTGTTGATATAAATTTTAAACCCTTACCTAAGCTATAGATTTCAGGAACAAACAAAACATGGTATTTTGTGCAAATTACGAAAAAATCGTTTTGTTATCATTATCAGCATGAAAAAAAAGAGTACAGTTATTCAAGTCCTATATAGTTATATTTCAACAGATTTAAGACCATGTAGTTTACATTAAGGCGTCTTTAAGTCCGTTGACTTGTGCATTAGCTTTGTTTTTTTTGCTGGTTTGTTTTTTTTGTATTTTTTTTTTTTTTTTTTTTTGGAATTACATATTTTTTCTGTATTGTCACTTTCGTCACTTACACTTCAGTAATGTGTAAAAAGCAAAATTGATGTCTATTCTCCCGGTACCTAACTGTCACTTTCATTTTATTTGATGACCAAGTCCAGAAGCTGTCTATTTTCCTTTGATTTTTTACATGATAAAAACAAATCATAAAAGAGTTTTACACAAGGGAATATAAGGGTACACTAATGATTAAGTTGTCTGATTTGTAATGTCCTAGGCGAAGATATTTGTAGATACATAAGCGGCACGATTGTAAGGTGTTTCGCCAGATTGATTGCTCGTTTAAGATGGGAAGTGCCAATTATTTGGTTTGAGTTATTTGTGCAACAGATATTTTAAATTATGGCTTTTTCTTTAAAGGATTTTGTTTTATTAATTAATTTACACTTTTTCATATGTTTTGCACAAGTGTTGAAACAACAAATAGGAGGTTCGACAATAATAATTCCTAAAGGAAAAATGCGAGGGTTATTAGTGGAATTTCCAAATCATCCTCGTCTGAGAAATATTGAAGGTTATTTTGGAATTCAGTTTGCTTCTGTACAAAGTGTATCACTTCGCTTCTCCTTACCAGACACTTCAAAAGAACGCTGGGATATTGTTAAAGTTTTCAAAAACATCAATGGTCCAGTTTGTCCGCAAAAAGCATTTAACCCAAATCTGTTTTACAACCTTATTCCTAACGGAATTATAGAAAACACTAAACGTGTGACATCGTTTATCCAGAAAATAACTGAGGACTGCTTACGACTGAATATATATGTTCCAACGCCAGGTATGTATGTAAACTATATTGGGAAAATGATTTTCATTTAACCAATCAAAACACGATCAGTGTACGCAATCCGATTTGCTTTGTGGAACTGAAGATGAACCTGAAAATACAATGTTTGATTTGAAAGTTCCGAATTAGTCAGGGAATGTAATTAAACTGTTAGGGTAATTTCTATTTGTTGAGATGGACACGATTCATTTTTTAGAACAAGAAGACCAATAGGATCCGACAAAAATCTGAACCTCGGTTAAAAATCCACAGCTTTACCCCTTTACATTAAATGATTGATGAAATGCATTTTGGGACAGATAATTTTTAAACGCAGGAATTTAATCACTTTCTTTTCGTTATCAGCTTGTAAGGAACAAGATTGGTCTTGCTGGGTTTACAAGTACTGATATTTCTAAGAATTTCGAATTTCGAATTAGTTCATGAGCCTCTTTTTGTCCTGGTGTGCTACAGTCGGTCGAACTCTCGACAAGGTCAATGACGAAACTGAAACGTATTTTAATCACTTGTATTCACTCGTGTCATTTTATATTCACTGGTTTTCTTGTTGATGTTACGGTTCTTCCTGTTAAAATTTATATTTGCTTTAATATAACTATTTCTACAATACTCATTTAATATTATCTAACATTAAATCAGAAATGGCTTGTAGATGTCTTTCTATATTTTCAATATCAGTTCATCTTTAACACATTTTCTTTTAAAATACAATATATTTTAGGATTGCTGTAAGTTATTATCTTATCTATTCGTTTATAAGAGTTTGCAAATTGCCAGAAAACAGTGGTGGTTCTTAAAATTGCAGTAGCTTTGCTGTTTGAACTGTAATAAAATTGATCTTCAAGCTGTTGATAGACTAAGCAAAGGGAAATAACTCTTATAGAAATCAAATGTCCTTTCACCAGGAACGAAAAATCAGTATATGGCTTGCACGTTGAGTTTTGATCAATACACGCGAAACACGACAAATAACGACCCTCTAGCACGACCACACGTGAAATAAAAATCGGTAAAAACGTTCCACGAAAATAACCCTGTTACCCCCTCATTGAAATATCAGGAAATACACATATAATTTACACCTTAAAACAATCATATTAAAAAAAATATTCGCACAAAATTTACCCGTTTTCAATTGGTTTTCTGATAAAAAGCAAAATAACATAAGGGAAAGATTTAACAAATAAACTTTAACAAAAAGGCAAAAATAAAAAGACCAGCAATAGTTTTCACAAAAATACGTAAGTGTAGAAACTTCAAAGGAAAACTTATTGTGACGTCATAATTTAAGACAGAAATTACACTTACGAAAATTTGTGAAACAGCAGAAGTAGAGTAACAATATTTCTCCAATAAGAGGTGCGGAATATATAAGCCTCTCTTGTCATGACCACGATGACGAGGATAACTTTACCGATTATATGTATGTACGTAACATACGGCTATGACAATTTCAGATGACAATTGATGCCGCCAAACAATTACCTTCTTTCCTTATCTATTGATACCTATCTACAGTTCGTAGTTCATGGTCAGAGTTAGGCTTTTTACTTGTGTTTCCATGTTGAATGCGATATTGCTCCAATACATATCTATTGATTCGGGAGATAAACCAAAGATGGCATATGACGGTAATATCATATTGACTGTCTGTTTACTCAAGACTACAGTCATGTTCGATTACAACAAAGATTAACTGCAAATGCAGACAATATTATTTTAGGAACAAATATTTCATTTTTGTATTTTGTATACAATACATGCAATCATTCATTTAAACAGTATGACCTTTCTTGATTTCATCAGATATACAGTGGGAGAAAAATTACGTCTTTGAAAATGAACAATAATGATTAGTGCATCTCCCTTTACTCTGTTTTACTAAAAGACAGTGTCTGTGCCCATAATGAGCCTATTATGTAAGATCAAAGTATATCTTTAAAATGCAAATAAAACCCACATTAAAAAAGTGTTCCTGATACAATTTAAATGCGTTTCAACAACGGAGATTTGGTCTGTGTTCAAAGTTGATGAAATCAGACGTTTAATGAGACGAGATCTTAGAATCAGTTCATAGTACCAAAATTAACGTTTGCTCACATCATGTCTTAACAAAATTAGCATATATGATGTTTGCCCATCTGAAGACATTTCTAAATGCCTAAACTACCATTCATACCTCTTAAGTTTGCATCACCCTTATGGCATAATTGTAAATTTGCTCATTTGGAATATGATTATTATGCTATGAGAATGAAAAGATATGGGGTAAATGTCAGAGAGACTACACGCTTACCACGAGAAAGGATTTTGGCGATAAATCAAAATGCATTTGTCTTTTGGTTTGTGTCTTACTTCCATTAAATTATTTGTAGTATTTTGTTTTATTTTTAAATTTTAGACAATTAAAAAAACAAATAATAAGAAATACCATAGATTTGGCTAACTTAATTATAAAATGTGGCTGTACTTGATGTTCGTTTCTGTATAAATATATAACTGTCCAGTCACCTTCAACCCAACAGTCACCAAAGAAAGGCATGTCACACTTGCTGAAGGACTTTGTTCTTGCCCCTTTATGACGTTTACCAACTTTGACATGGCTGGAGTTTGAACTCATGAACTCCTGCTTTCAAATGTCAGTTTGGGTAACCAAACATTCGTTGTCAAAATGATTTTTTCAGCCTTAAAGAAGAAATTCGAGGAAAACAAGTGATTTATGTCTTCAAGTTGATAAAAATTTTAAACACCAAATTCTTGACTTCTGGGTTGGTGATTGTTTTGAGCATCAAACCTACCAAAACACTATAAGAACCTACCAAACACTTTTTGGCTTATCGGGCTTGTATAACCTTTAGAGTCTAGAGACAGTCAATCAACAATTGTATCGGCTTAATTGACATTCTATGAATTCATGTAAATACACAGTTATACTTAATATGCAAATGAAATGATATTTTATATGATAATTTTATTAATCCTATTAGATGTGTATACTAGCAAGTTACTTTGATAGTAATTAGTATTTTATGTGGATACAATGGATCAAAGACCAACAGGTTAATGTTCACAGAGGAATTGTAGGTAGAAGATCACAACGTTTTAATGCAAATGTAGAGATATTGTATTATAAATGACATCATTACAAGTTCAAATTAAAACGTATCTTTAAGATCTTTTTCTGTGTATGAACTTGAATTTTTTTAACCTTAAATGGTATAAAAATATAGGAATAGAATGTGTTATAATTATTTAAAAGAAAACCATCTAATAAGTGTAAATAACAAACAACTACATCTTTTCCTGAAGACCTTTAAAAACGGTTAAAGACCCACATCGTAAAACAAGCTTTAAAAGGATCCCAAAATAAAAATGATGAAATTCAAAAGTTACAATAATCGACCAATTAAGGTTAGCAAAAAAACTACTAGTAACATTAAAAGGACTTCAAATTCCTGACATGAAATAGGCGCAAAAAGTATCTCAAGTGCTTAAACATATTTGTGAGCCCAACCCAACTCAGTTCCACCTTTTCTGAGACATTGGTGTGTCTCAAATTAGTAAAATTAAATTCTTTACAAGTAAAAAAAGCATCCAAATATTTAAAGAAATCACGTGATTTACCTACTCGAAAAGTACCATTTTTTTGTGACAGCTAGTTCAAACCCTAAACACAATTCATAACATATCTGATTCTCTTAAACTAAGACAACAATCAAAACATGTCCAGCTGGATTTAGTTTGAAATATCATTAATAGCATATGAAATCAAGGTGTTGTGCAAAATCTCGAAATATAGAATTATCGAAAGTATGCAGGACAGAAATGTAACAAAATATTATCTAAAATCGGTTTTAATGTGAATCGTTGATCAGAGAGTCATATTGATTTCAAAAACACAATATTAACAAAATCAAAAATTAATTTTTAAAGATACGTTTATTAAAGTATTTGATAACTCCTAATGGGGTGTGTCTTAAGGAGGAGCTAAATGTACGTCAAGCCTCATATTTGGCCCAATCTTCAGATTTTTTGATGCAACTATTAGTTGTTGTGAAATGTGTTTAAAACCGTTTTTTAATAATTTATAACTTATTCTTACATATATTTTTTATTATTTTGCAAAATATAATGTATCAGTGGCGCATTTGACTATTTCAAAAAGAATGTAACATTTTCTGCTAAAAAATATAAAAGTTTTGGAGGTGCTTTGTTCAAAATAGATACACGTATGACTTAAAAAAACAACAAAATGGGTTTTTATAGTGAAAAATAATCCGACGAAAACGTTTAAAGCAAACGAAAAGAACTACGGAGTCGTATACTATAGGACTACTAGCAGTGGACCCAATCTCCCAAAGTACACTTCCTGACATTGCACCCGTAAAATGAAACTGATCGAAAATTATTTCAAACCTTAACAACATTGAGTGACTTAAAACTTCACTTTTTTAACAAAGTGAAAAAAACTTTATTCCAATAAAACTACTTTATGGCGAGAATGGGAACCTGTCGAAATAGGGTCATCAGTACCAAATTTGTGTTAAATTTTAATTCTTCACCTTTTAATCTTTTTGTTGACGTTTAGGTGAAACAATTGACTATTTACTCAGTACCAATTAGAGTTGGGTAGCTGATACAATTGGATATTAATAATACGGAGCATAAACTTTTATCCGCATATATGTATCACTTATGCCAAAATAGCGCATGAAATTAATTAGGTGAGAAAAACGATGGAAACATAATAAAAAGAAATCTCACTTTTATTCGTCTTTTGATATACGTGTTTCCAAGTTCATTTTAATAATGAATGAAAATAACCTTGATTTATAGACAAAATATATCTTTCAAGTCCACCGCACGCTCAAAATATCAGCTTGCTTCCAGCACCTGTCTTTGTTGAAATACAAAGAGTTCATTCTTTTCATCTTGTAGAAATATCAGGAAGGCATAGATACCACTACGTTTCATGAAATAATGAATATGTTTCTCTTAGACAAATTGTTAATTAAGGTAATTTCTTACTTTTTATTCACATGTGTTGTTTGTATCGTATCGTTGATTGATACTTCGCGCTCATTAGACTAACGTCTGCTTAATGTAAAATGTAAACGAGCGTGACTAAAAGTCAAACCAACATTAAATATCTGGCCAACGAGACAAAGAGTATGAAAAAATTCATGTTCCTTTTCGCATGGGATAGATAAATATTTAATAAATTATATCAATGATTCGTTCGGAATATACATAGTTTTGTAGATGAACTCTATAAATGACAAGAACACAGTTTAAGATTTCAATATACTTAAGCTAAATGATTATAATTCTCAATTCCAATTTATTTTGGATGGCTACATCTTTAGACATTTTCCCCATTATCTCACATTACTTAAATACAGTTTCCCCTGTGGTTAATAGATAAAGCAAAAATATCTTATCTTGTCTTATCAAAAGTCTATATTGTAATATGTGTTAACTTACTTAACAGACAATAAAATATATGCTTGCAGAAGCGATACAGGTTACATGCCCTCTTAATGCTATTTTGTGACTGCAGACCCACAGACCATTAACAGAGTCGTCTTAAAGCAGTTCAACAGAAAACCATAACATATTCGAAGTTCTCTTGGTATTGACTTGTCTGTTTGCTGTATTAAAACTCTGAGACTGTTTTTAGAAAATGTATCTGTATTATCTGATCAAGAACCAATTTACTGTTATTAGGTCTTAGTTGTTTTTATTACCACATGCAATCATTTAACCACAAGTACATGGTACTTTCAAAAAAAGATACTCCCTAAAAATTCTGTGGTTTCGTTTTAAACGATTGTTTTATATGCTTATAGCTCCGATAAGGAAAATAAAGTCACATAGATAGGAGGTCCAGTAGTAATATAAATACTACTGGATTCATTGTTAGACCACCATATTAATATATTTACATTTTCTGACGGTCTATTTCCGCTAACACGCACAAATCTCAATCAATCTAGGGTCTTTAGAAATAGCAAGAAGATATTAAATGTTTTCTACATCAATGGAACGTAACAATTTATCCGTCCTTATAGATGGTCAATTAGGGTCCGTAGTTAGGTGGTCAGTTTGATATTAGACGCTTCAGATAAAAACGATAATGGACACTAATTTAGCAATTAAATGCCTAAACTAATTCTGGATGGAGACATCAAATACGAACGGAGTGCCAACGATTCACTTACCGCGTGCATAGAAAGATTTCAGTAAACTATGTAAATTATGTTGCAAAATCATGGACTAAAACATTCATATGGCGGAAGTCGGACGTTTATATATTATCGGAAAACTCAATCAGTAAATCATATTTAAAGAAGGATTTTTTCTTATTCGGGAAGTAATTATTCATCTTTATCTATGTGATGATGATTGGGGACCAATTTATAGCGAATCAGTGGATTGATCAATGAGACATAAGAACAAATTTAGACGGTATTAATTGGTGATTATCTATGTTTTGTAAATAGACTGTTGAAAGACTTCAGTCCTCGGATTCGTAAATTAACTAAATTGTCAGGACTAAAATGACACAGACATTTACTTTCTTGACAATATCACACTTATTTAAACTCTGGTTGATTTTGGACAATTATTCGCTAGACCTTTATAAGGGAGTTCCCATTATTTAGTGGGTAATGTTTATTAAGTTTTTAACGCTTAGATTATAAAATAAATTGGTATAAATAAAATGAATGAAAATTTAAAACTGACATTGAAGAATTTTATCACAACACATGTTATGAGTTATTAAAGGTTGAGCAGGATTATTTATACGGTAAATCGGACATATTTGATATATTTGTCATTGGAGTCAGGTTAAAACATCCCAAAAACATCGCCACACGAAACCGAAAACAATCCAAGATCTATAGTTCTGCATGAAATCCCTAATAAGGACTATGCTTCTTTCCCACTAAACATTTTGTTTCCATTTTGATTTATGTCAGATTTGGACAATAGTTTGGTGTGTAACTGTGAATAGTAACCCCAAAAGAATAGAATTTATCAAATATTGCCTTTGGATTTAAAGCCTAAATTCATTCACGTTTCAAACTAACGTATAAAGCAGTAATAACTACCATACAAGAGCAGGTGACTTTGCTTCTGAGTTTTTATTGCTATATTTAGATTATGAACTTCGGATCCTCACACAGGTATTCTAATCCAAACTACAACTAACAATGTGTATAAAAACAAGAAAAAAATATCCATTAGTATATAAACGTAAAAATATCAGTCAATACTTACATTTGTACTCTAAAATAAGTACATGTAAAATATTTATTTCAGACGAAACTATATTAATATGTCTCCCGATTGGAGCACTGTAGACTCCTAGTCTATATTGAAGTATTGAGATAATTGAACAATTATTCCTCGAAATTTTTGATAATGAGGTAGTTGTATTTATCAAGTTATTTTTTTTCCACTACAATTTTTAAACACTTAAACAGTACGTTGGCGTGTGTATACTGATTTTGGTATTGTCTGGAAATTTAAGATTTTTTTACTGGTACTGGTTTATGAGAATAAAGATGATGATGATGATGATTTAAAAAGAGTTATAATTAGCACTTTCAATGTAAGCTCCCTCGTTCTCTCTCTCTCTCTCTCTTGACGCGTTAAACCTTATGATGAGTGGGCTTTAAAAGGGTACTTATATTGTGGTTCTGTGATATGCATACAAGAAAAAACTATAAATGTGTATTATATCTCTTGAGGTGGTTTCTAATTGGACAACAGTAAGCATCCAACATTTCAAACTAGTAGAACGATCCATCCCGATTTTCAGTCATGTGGTGGATTTACCTGAAACATTGAATGGAAAAGGTATCAGTTTCTATCAATTTGTAAAGGAAACGAGATTTGTGTCGTCTTAATTTGCCCACCGATAGTTTCTACTTGTCACACCAATGTAATCTGAGATCCATGAAGCTACAAATGATTTCATTGTATGTTGGTCTCTGGATTGTAAAGGAATAGGTGCGTTAAACCCAATATTTGGCCAAAATTGTAAATTTTGTGCCACAATAAAAGTTGTTGTAAAACTACTGTTAAATAATCTTCTTTTAATAATTTATTACTTTTTCTTTTATACTTGTCGTCATTTCGATCAAATGAAAAGGTATGTTTGACTATTTGACAAGAATTTAACATGTTCAGTAAAAATACTCAATTTTTGGAGGTGTTTTGATCACGAAGATATTTTAACCAAACATTTGTTCTTGATAGATCTTTTATTGTGCAAGTTTGGTTGTGATGCTTTTGCGATCTATATTAAAATCGTCAAAATAGTATCAAATACTGCATCAAATTAACTAATTTCTTTATATTTTCACATTTAAAGCATTTTCTATGTGTTATGTAACCATTGAATAACTAATTAATTAAAACATTTTGTTGGATTTTCCTTTCATAGACATTACTCAATAAAAAAAAATATTAAATATTAGCCAATTTTCATTTTTTTTTTAAATTCTCGAGGCATAAATGGGCCTTAACGACCCTCGTACTTTTAAGTGCATAAGCAGGAAACATGCCCTTAATTTCTGTCACTGTAGCTTTACAGTCTTGAGTTATGGCAAGGATTATTAATTTTGCCGATGTAACAACGTTTATTGTCACTGTAAGATATTTGCCGTTAATGATATTTAAACCTGTTCACATTTCCCCATCAGTTATTACGTTGTTTGTCCCCTAAAATATTGGCTGTTTAGTCTTGCTTATACGACCTGAAACTGCACAAATTATTTTCAGGCGGTTTTCTTTCAAAAAGTGTTATTGAATTTTCTAGAGTGTTTTTCCGGAGGTTAGGTTTGTCTAGTAACTTTGTTCGTGTTATACATGTATTCTGGAATAGTAAACACCCTAGGTTTAATTGGTTTCATCAGAAGTAATGACTGTTAATGCTGAAAAGATTACTAAATTAATGAGAAGAGATTCGTTTCGATTGTTTACGATCCACAAGTCTCTCAAATCCATTTAATTAATTGGCGAATGAAGAGCTTAAGGTAAAATTTATGCGTCGTAATGGAATGTATTAAACGGAATTAATCCGGGGAACGTTCCTTTTTTTTAATGTTCCGAATGTTCTTTTCATTCAATTTTTTCAATGTCAGATCTATTTAACATTTATTCTTTGTTCTTTTTAATAGTTGTCTTGAATATTAAACTTCACCCTATTTGCATTCTATGAAAAAGAGGCAAATTTTAATCCCCCACTTTTGCAAAAGGAGGCAGAAATAATGAAATCAGATATTTTGCCTTTTTAACATATTGGAAATAAATGTATTACAAAATTCTAAATTTAAGCTCTACAAATTCTGCATTCAAAATCAGAAATAGTTATATAGAAATTAAACATACATAATAACAAAAATGTTGTTTTTGATTGATTCGTCATTTCGAAGCCAAAAACGCATTGAACGGCTGCGAGCAATGGTTTAATGGGATTTTGATAATTATATCTGTTTACTAAGACGCACTATTTGTTCACCTCTTTTTTCAGTTCCATGTACATGTATATTACAAAGCTATTAACGGATCAGGTTTACTTAACCTGCTATTTGAATTAAACTGAAAGTTATATGAACTAATATATTCAATCAAGTTGTCATATGATGAATATGAATTACCAAAAGATAGAGTTTCAATAATGTCTGACTGTTGTAAAGAAGACTTGTATTCTGAAGTTGTAAAAAACATAGTTCAGGTTTTTTTTTATTTCACAATTATTCTCGACATACATCATACAAATTTTACAACGAAGCTTAAATTGTGTAATTATAAAATAATATAGTGGTCGTCATTCAATTGGTTTTTGCATGCAAATCATGAAACTTCGTTAAATGTAAGAAGCCTGTTATATTTGCTTTAAAATGTAAAATAAACCTATAAAAACTACATACACCAACGGTGATCAAGAATGATCGGTCAATGGCAAATTGTCATAAAAGTTTTGCTCTTTTGTTAGATAAGTGGCGATCCGCAAACGTGATTACAGTTGTAATAATTATTCTCAATTTAAAACAATTATCCAATTTTATTAATTATAATCATTGCAACAAGTTATATATAATCAATTTTCAAACAATAGATATTTTTGGTAATATTTTATAATGAGCGTTATGATTGAGTTTGTAGGGAAATCAAAAGTGATTTGGTCCGTATCACGAACGCATCTTAGTCATTTCCCAGTCACACAGCTGGTCTTTTATGTACACGATAATCATAGGTTGGTTGGGTTGGTTGATTGTCTCGATTTTGTTGATAAAATGCCAATATCATCACCTTTTCAATAAGATAACAACGGCCATGCTCTTATAATATGAACATGAAGTTACAAATTATAAAGCCTTGGCACAGGCAGATAAAAGGTTAGAGCTGTTGAACTTATTCTCCGGGTACCCAAACTTTCTCCTGCCTCTCTGAATCATATGTCGTAAAATACATTACGGTTCACCAAAACAGATATTAATTTTGACAGAACGGCTAAACTGGGTTGTATGCAAGTAGAAATATAACCAGTTTAAATCGACTTGGCTAATGGACATTAGCTCACATGGTAGAACTGCTGGCCCAGTGGTGGCCGTTGTGATTTTGTGTTGTCAATAATGCCCTCCTGTTACATAGTGAATTGCTGCTCTGTGAAAATCCATCTAACTCCGTGTGTTAGCTGAGTGCCACCGATGTATGTGGGTTTTTGGCTGTTCCCCAGATGGCACGGTGGTTTCTTCCCGAGACTCGGTTCACAGGTTTTCGGCTGTCTCGAGCTCTCACCAGCTAGGTATCATGGGCTGGATATCGATAGTGATATGCTTGTTTACCTAAACTAAACTCCGGACAGTGATCGTTTCCGTTCCGTAACAACGTTCACCTACGTACGAGGACCGACACTGGAACGGCTCCGGGAGTTTGGACTTCAGGTTGCACTTACAAATTAAATTTTGGACCAAATTTTGGCATGAAAAATAAACTGTAAGGCAGGTTTTAGGCTTTCTTTTGTGTTTGTTTGACTCTGATGTCTATACATGTATATATATTTTAAATATGCATGCCTCATAGATTTGCTGGATATGGGTTGTTATTTCAAAAAATACAACAATTAATCTGTTTCCATAGCAACTAAACTGCTAACAATTCCCTTGAAACCACAAGGTTTTGGTAAATGGTGAGCAGATTTTACATCTCAGTAAGGTAAGAAAAGAAACTTCAATCCACATCTGATATAGTTTTCTGGAAAGGACACTTACTCCAGTTTAAATTAAAATAAAATAAAAAACACAGGCTGGAAAGGATAGTTACTTCAGTTTAAATAAATATAATAAAACAACGCAGGCTTTTCAGCTCATTTTTTCACAAAATGTGCGAATTTGTTATCACAGGAAATTGCAAGGAGCTGTATGATTGTACAACATTAAAACATGTCCGGTACGCAACCGGATTATTCCGAACAAATTTCAAGCTGTATGAATG
>JAULBM010306974.1:0-24803 GCA_032357055.1 Geukensia granosissima | reverse complement strand
TAGAATTGAAAATCGCTATATATACCAGACATTCAAGTGAAAAAGAAAATCCGGAACAGCTTGTAATTATTTTATTTGAATTATTATTCATCGGTACCCCCCTAAGGAATTTACATTGGAACCGATTTAGGACTTTGAATTACAACACACATACACACGGTGGAGAATATCTTAATATGCAATATGGAAGATCTGACGTATACAACACGGGTACCACAACACGTCTTAACAAAGAAACGATAAGAGGTCATTACAAGATCCTCCAAAATCATCAAACCGCACACCTTACGACGAGCACGAATTCGCCCAAATTAAATGACAACTGCACATGTTTTATATAATAAAAAAAATAGAATATTAAAAAACGGCAGGTGGACTTCTTAATGACCATGAGCTATGCCTTGGTAACGTACAGCGAAGTTGAAAAGTGTTATTGGAACTAAACCCTCTCCATTAATAATGAATTAGAAAAAAATAACACATCTAAAATCGAATTGTAAAATCATATCAGACAGCAATTTCTCAGAAAAATAATTTAAAAATAATAATAATACTGATGTTTCTTTAAATCAAATACAGACAATGGGGGTAAGTAAATGTTTGCAGTTTACTATAAGCATGTTCGGTTTGCTTTTTTGTATAACAGGTTGAAATATGAAAAATGTGAAACTATACATAAAAAACGACACTTGACCTAAACTATTTCTAATAATGGTGAACAAATAACAATATCATATCGACATAAATCTTGATGACCAAAAAATATAAAGACATGAGACAGCATCCACTAGGTCCCATTACGGCCTTCAGCAATGAACAATGACAACGGGAGCTGTAAAGGGCACCAAAATACAAATGGTGAAAAAAATCATAAACACGACAATATGCGGATTAGATTGTCAATGTAAAAACAACAAACTCTTAAAATATATATAATGAATATAAAATGATTAAGTTAAGGCTTGGACCATTTGATTTTCTGGGGGGGGTCTAGGATTTGTATTCGACTTGACTATATTAGGTTTTCATTTAAGTTCTATTTTTAATATCATTTCTTACCTCTGATAATTGTTGGAGAAATTTGATAATTACCAGAAGCAATCTGTGATATTTGTGGTGTCGCTTTCTTCAATTGAAGCTATTGATAAAGAGTCAAAGCATGTCTTGTCTTAAGGATGTTGTTATTACGAATGATACCAAATATGCCCACGTAAGATAAGTAGATATGATGCCATAATTATAAACAATATTAAGATGAACATATCATGTCCAAAAGTAAAGCCTGCTGGTTCGGGAAGGCAGTGATATCTTTTATACAAAAAGACATTATGTTATCAAATTCAAAGTGTTTATAAAATGTTGTAAATATTGTTCTCCTAGATTTGTTAAATATGTCGTCATTATATTCTTTTAATAAAACGAATACATTAGCATGATATATTAAGTCATTATCCTATAATAGTTGTTTTGTCCATATCGTAATAATTTCTTATTACAAAAATAATGAGTAAATCAAGTTTACAGGTGTGATATCAGACACAATGTACAGTTTGTTAATAATGTGCACATCTTTTTAATCAACAGAGTCTGAAGCGTGAATGTTCTCTTTAATCACTGGTAAGCAGAGCAATAGCCATTATTCTTACATTCCAATAAACTAACGTAACACGTTAAGATTTACCTGTTGTCACTACGCTCTATAATTTACCTTTACAAATGTCATCAACTAGTAATTTAAGGCATATCGCTGCACAAATAATGCAGCTGAAAATGCACTTTACAGAATATATTAAACCCTATTTCAAATTAAAGACTAAAACGATCTTAAACAAATAAACTATGGGGTTAATCTTATGTTTGCTCTGGTAAGTCGAAAGTACTTTCTGAAATATTTTCTTGACGTAAAGTTGTTTAAGAAACCACTACTTGTCAGTCAGATTTATTTTTCCTTGGATAAAATTCGGACAAAATATTTCACACTGTTTTTTGAAGAATCAAGATTTGTCTACTTGATAATAATTAGGTCCATAACCGTGTGACTCTTTGCAGTTTTGTTTCTCCTATAAAATTCTAAAACGTATGATTGATTTTTTTAGAACTAAAATCTTATTAGACAAAAACACTGAGTCATTCTTTAAAGTTTAACATATTGTTTTGTCTAATAAAAATATTTTAATATATGTATTTTACTTGTTATAGAGATAAGCCCTGACACCCTCAAACAGATTAGCTCCAACACCCTTAAACAGAATAATAGAAATATTACTCTCGGTCCGAGATTTTCTCGTATATATCTTTAAGCATATCTAATAGAGACGTAGTCCTAGTCATGTCTTTTACACGTGTTTTAAGACACAAAACGGTTCATGATATATCAAGACACAATGGTGTATTCACTGTGTAATTAAGGTTACTTAATGATGGTGACAACTATTAACTGGCGTTTCAATGATAATATTCTTCTGTAAATGCAGTAACTGTTGCTCAACCGAAAGACCATTTGACCAGAAACAGTTTGGTTGTTAGTCAAAACCATAAAGGGACAAAAAGACAAACCGATAACACAATGAAAAGTCTTATTGTTAGTAAACAATAAGTGGTCTTTCGTTCATTCATCATCACTCATCATTAATATGCTCTCGTCCTGAATATGCATGAAATATTTGCCACTGGACGTAAAGCATCATTCAATCAATCAATCGTTTTTTGATCGTTTCTATGTCAATGTCATCCTTGATATTTGAACTTGACCTCAAATTGTAGGTTTTGATGTGCCGAACATTTTCCTTATTTATTGTCTACTTCTATCACTAACGGTTTACGAGAAATTCCAACAACAATTTTGAAGGTCACCCTTGAACTTTGACCTCAAATTGAAGGTCTTGATGTGCTGAACATTTTTTTTCTCTTGTTTATAGTCATTCATTATCTGTTGCAGTTTTCGAGATATAAGACAAAAAACAAAACAAAAAATATACACCGATTCAAGAACCGTTACTCTAATATGGGTCGACCGACAATTTTCGAGAAAATGTAACAAAAGTAGATTTTAACCTGACGAAAATTTTTCCAATTTATTGTCTGCTTCAATTTATTACGGGTTTTGAGAAAATCCAATAACAAGGTTGAAGGTCAAAGGCCAAGGTCATCCGTGTCCTTTGACCTTAGGTCCAAATTGTAGGTCATGAAGGTCTTATGATCATTAGTGAAGTCCCAAGCCTCTACGACTTACGGTATACGATAAAAAAAATTGACGGAAAAAGTCAATCTTCGACTAAAATTACGCCCCCTTGGGAGTCGGTCAAAATGTAACAAAGTATTGGTCTATCTCACAGTTTATTTTCCATCCCTATTTTTTGTATCTCTTATGGTTGCTGAGTTTAGGACACAACAAGTTGTTTCGTTTTTTGAGGAAATAACTCCGTAACGACAAATATTTCGGTTTGCCAGCAACGGGACCGGAAGGGTAATTTTAGTACGATACTTGGTTCCAAACATCAATACGATATGTCGCGAACTGTAAAATATTCCTGGGTTCGAAAAGTGGCGGAACAATAAGAAAAATAAGAATAATCGAAAGAAATACAATATGGTCTTTCGAAAGAATCGAAAGACCATAATAATCGAAAGAAATACAATTTGGTCTTTCGAAAGAATCGAAAGATCATAATTACAATAGTTGATAATAGCTGCACTTCCAAATAATTATTTACCAAATATAAAATGTTAAATGAAGGTTTAATATATATATATATATATAATGGTATAATATTTGTAATATTTTTAAAATTTATAATCCCTGACAGCTAGATATAAATAGTTGTTATTGTGTTGAAGAACTTATTCCAACCACGTTAACTATATATCTTTAAATCTATTAGAAAGAAAAATCTAGCAATTCAGCAATGTAACACAGAACAATGGTTCTCCTATCTAAAAAGCAATATATAGTATAAATTATAACCAACAATATTGAAATACGCTAATTCTATGCAAGTCTGATAATCAATAACATAACTTTCTTTTTTTCTATTCTCAATATATTATATTTATATCTATAGGAACTTGTAGTCCATTGGATGTCATTGTTTTAGGTTTTGCTGTTACTTGTATTACGTTGTAAATAATTTGACGTATTTTATTACATTAGAACGGTATCATAATTTATGTTGGAGGCTCTTCAGGCCTCTCTGACGTTTCGATCTCTTTTGTCCATTTAAATTCATACATTTTGGATAGCTGTCTCGTAGCCAGTCTCTTATCCAGTCATTATATTGCACGTTGTAGAACTCCTTATTGTCGGATGTGGATTGCTGTATTTCGATTTATATGGATATGAGTAATATCTTATACTATGTTGGGATCGGGATATTCCTATGTACCGGATTTTTGTTCCAGTGCTGCTGATAAGAGGTTAATCCCTGAAACACGTGTACAGCATAATGTAATTTTCAATAATTAACAACTTTGTGAAATTTGTAACTTGCAATCACAGGTTCGATGATACTGCTGATGGGTCAGAGATTCTTGGGGTTGGCAATATCCCAGTTCATTTTTCAGACATTTCTGGCATAAATTTTATCATATATTGTTTTTCAAACAATTGCATTATTTATTTTTTTTTAATTATAATGTGCTGCAACTTAGTAGAATCTGCTGGATATTTTGCTTATAGTAATTCGATTTGTTTGAAAATGATTACTTCCTTTTACTATGTTTGGATCTGGGTCTCATTATGTATTGGTTTACTATGTTTGGATTACGGTCTCCCTCTGTATTGGTTTACTATGTTTGGATTACGGTCTCCCTATGTATTGGTGTACTATGTTTGGATTACAGTCTTCCTCTGTATTGGTTAACTATGTTTGGATCTCGGTCTCCATATGTATTGGTTTACTATGTTTGGATCTGGGTCTCCCTATGTATTGGTGTACTATGTTTAGATCTGGTTCTCCCTCTGTATTGGTTTACTATGTTTGGATCTGGGTCTCCATATGTATTGGTGTACTATGTTTGGATCTCGGTCTCCCTCTGTATTGGTTTACTATGTTTGGATCTGGGTCTCCCTCTATATTGGTTTACTATGTTTGGATCTGGGTCTCCCTCTGTATTGGTTTACTATGTTTCGATCTGGGTCTCCCTCTGTATTGGTTTACTATGTTTGGATCTGGGTCTCCCTATGTATTGGTTTACTATGTTTAGATCACGGTCTCCCTCTGTATTGGTTTACTATGTTTGGATCACAGTCTTCCTCTGTATTGGTTTCCTATGTTTGGATCTGGGTCTCCCTCTGTATTGGTGTACTATGTTTGGATCTCGGTCTCCATATGTATTGGTTTACTATGTTTGGATCTGGGTCTCCCTCTGTATTGGTTTACTATGTTTGGATCTGGGTCTCCCTCTGTATTGGTTTACTATGTTTGGATCTCGGTCTCCCTCTGTATTGGTTTACTATGTTTGGATCTGGGTCTCCCTCTGTATTGGTTTACTATGATTGGGTTACGGTCTCCCTCTGTATTGGTTTACTATGTTTGGATTACGGTCTCCCTCTGTATTGGTTTACTATGTTTGGATCACGGTCTCCCTCTGTATTGGTTTACTATGTTTGGATCTGGGTCTCCCTCTGTATTGGTTTACTATGTTTGGGTTACGGTCTCCCTCTGTATTGGTTTACTATGTTTGGATCTGGGTCTCCCTATGTATTGGTTTACTTTGTTTGGGTCTGGGTCTCCCTCTGTATTGGTTTTCTATGTTTGGATCTGGGTCTCCCTCTGTATTGGTGTACTATGTTTGGATCTCGGTCTCCCTATGTATTGGTTTACTATGTTTGGATCACGCTCTCCCAATGTATTGGTTGTGATGCTATTGATGAGGGTTTATCCTTGAAAAATGTGTACAGCAAAACAGAATATTCTATAATTATACAACATGGAAAAGCACGAATTTTAACGCTTTAGTTGCTAGGATTATTGGTGTCTAAACATTTGTAAGAATAAAGATTGATGGATAAAGCATTAACGTCCAGCGTGCTATATTTTGGGCATATTCAGGAGGGGAACAAACAAAAATCAATGCGTTAACTGTAAGAAGAGACTGGTAAAGAAGAGATTTGTTGACTGCCACTGGAAAAAAATACTGCTTTGATAGAGTCAGTCTGTAAGGCCATATAACTGGTCATCTGCTGATCTCTCAAAATGGGCCGTTACAAGAGGTCATTAACGTGATATTCTCGATACACAGGGGACATTATTAACTTCTATATCCAGACGAACTGCGCATTAAACTTATAACACCAACAGGGACGTACGTCCCATTTATGATACGACTTCCTCCAGGACGAGAAACCTAACTGTCTATTCTTTCCCCGGCTCAATATCTGCGATTATTTAGGAGTTAAAAGAATTTAAATTTCCCACTCGAATCAACGGACGCTTCTTTAGCAAGGGTTCTACATGCTGGCGAAGAAACCGAACTGGAATGTGATATATTGAGAAATGTTTTTAACATACCGATACTTATAATAGATTGGCAGTGACGATGACCACGTAAGGGTCTCTACACATGTTGTTTTTGAACAAAATCATCTTCATTAATTTATGTTTCCATCTTATACAGTTGAACCTCCGAGGTTTTCTAATGTTGTACTCGGGATGTCTATTCCATGTGTGTTTATAAACTCTTTGGTCTGACAAGAAGCATTTATAACAGTAAGTGTGAAGTAAATTCAGGGAACGTAATTTTCTGACTGTTAGTTATTAGTCGGGAAGAATGTATACTTTACGATGTCACTGAAATTTCACATTAGCTTTAACAAAGACAAAAATTAGATTTCTGAAAATATCGATTCACGGCACTGATGCGTTCAATTTTTAGATCTCTACTTTCACATGTTTGGATTTAATGCTGATGAGGAGAGGTTAGACCTTGAAATGCGCACAAAAATGTATTAAGTCACCATACTCATTTAACATTGGTGCACTTGTATATTGAATATATGACTGTTTGCCATAAGGCAGGGATGAAGAAAGGATGGGTAAACATTGATATCAAAGTCACAGAAATAAAGGATAGAGTACACTGTCTGATAAGTTTAGAAAACCAATATATCAATATAGGTGGTTGTTAAAGAAGTAAAAAAAATAAAATAACATCTGGTGATAAGTTCATGTATTCTACGTTAAAATGGTAACCTTCTGTAGAAAGTGTAAAGTTTTCATGTATAAAGTGCTCCAGAGGTATATATATTTGCACTTAAATAACAATGTTCAGGCCTATAACTTAGGATCTGCATCATTAGTGATTAACATGTACAGTAGCCAAACACAATTTTTACAAGAAACCTTTCAATATTTTGCAAATTAAGATCTGGAATGACTTGTCATATAACGTTAAATGTTGTCATAATATGAGTTATGCAAGAAATACTGCTTTGACAATTATTTAAACTTAATTGTATAAGAATTAATTGTATAAAAGTTTAAATAATTTAAGCTCGTTTTTAGTATGTCTGTTTATTGTATTTTTCTATAATATTAATAAAACGCGTATATCAATATAATGAAAGTTTAGGTCTCAATAAAAAACAGTTTTCTTCTTAATGAGTCACCGTCTTTAAATGAAGACTTTATTATTATTATTCAATAAACCAATGGCGACATCATAAAATTATCAGAGAGGGGAAAATCATTAACTCAATAGATAGGCAAGACCATATCCAACAAAATAAACGAAAGACAAACATCTATTCACATAACAATACACTGCGAACTCAAGCTGCAGTAACAAGAATTTTTGAAAACGAGGGCGAGTTCAAATGCCCCACTAATGGCATCCGTCATAGTACTTTGTAGTCAAAGCCAATGATTATGATTATTCACAATCAGTTGTAACAATAACCAGTAAGTTATGACAGCTGGAAAATATCAGTTTTCATTTCGGAAATGGATTTTGACGGCGACCGATAAATTTCCGAAGTGATATTTTTTAATCTTGCCAAAGGACACATTTAATTATGAAGCTTCCTTTTTGGTATAAACCCTCTAAACATAAAATTCTAAATACAAAGCAAAAACCCTGGATCAACCCTGAAATCTATGCTCCATGTACAGGCGCTACTGGAATGTTGCCACACATACACGGAAAGTTCGCAATTGGAAAATCAAATTAGTATCTATTGGCCTCACGCTTTGTTTTAACCACACTTACTGTCAATTTCTAGATGTAGGTCTAGGTATGAACAATCGTTAGATCTGTGTATATAGTATCGTTGATTTCAAATTAAAAGGAATATATGAAGTGAACATAGTCTCAACATTAAGAATAAAATAGTTGATGAACATTCAACCAAAATATCGCGCAAATGTTCTCTCTTGTCTTTTCGGGAAGCTCTGTACGAAGTCACATTTATCCAAATAAAGGAATATATCTGGGAGAATCCAGCCACTTTTATTTCAGTTTCAAGTAAGCTGATGATGGTAATGATGATGATGACGACGACGGTGGTGATGTTGTTGTTGTTTGTGTTGTGTTGATACACTTAACAAGAAGAAGCTAGGGAAAACCACAGGGTCTGACAAAAGACAACAAGTCGATAGACAAGCAACACCAGAATGAAACTAGACGTAGCATGTCACAGACTTTACATAAAATCGCAAAAGAACATATATCTATGAGAAATTGGGATCCGACCAAAATACCGGGGATGAAGACAGGTGGCCCGATAGGATTAAGCAGTCCCTTCATTTTTATAGACACCCAACGCAAATCAGTAATTTCTGTATTGTATTCGTATTTACCCTAGTTAAAGGATGCAAAACGATTGTTAAGTTTCCTTAGCATTATTGCTTATTGTGGCAATGGACAGAAATCTTGTGAACAATAACCTTGGTATCCGAATTTATCAAGAAGTCGACTTTTGTTTACCATTTTCCACAGATGATCGGCATTCAAGTTAGCACTAATTGTCCTCCTTTCCTTACACACTATTCCTTTTCTCATTAAAGGCAGACTTTTCTTCAAGGCCTTTTGCAGAACAATGACAGGAAACTGGCCTTAACCTTTAATTTCTGCTGACGCTCTAAAGGTGATTTTTTACCACTGACCAATGAGAGATTTAATGATTATCTTTATCTCATCTATCTTAATGAGCTTGCAATTAAGATCACTACGGATACATCTAAGTAAGCCTCGTGTTTTGATCTTCGTCTCCAAATAGACACTCGGGAATACGAAAGACAAAACTTTATGACGACTTCCCATTTCCAGTGTTAAACTTCAAATACTGGAGTAGAAACATTACAGCTGCACGGTTTGACGTATTTATTCCCAGATTATACGATATTCAAGAGCTTAAGCATTTCGGCCGCTATTTTAACTTCCGGGCTATCTGAACTCACCCCCCACCAGTTTTGGTGGGTTCCGTATGGTTCAAATATATGTTCAGATTCCTGTGTTGTTTTTCTTATTAGTATTCAGGAATGTTATGTCGTGTCTAGCGACTTGTCCCCTCCTGGGTCCCCTCAATTTCTTTTTAAAAATCTAGTCGTCAAACGTCTTTCTAAAAAGCAACTCCGTCTGTCACATCTGTATTCTTAACATTCTCTTTGGAATTAACAGTGAAAAAAATTAAAACACTAATGAACGGGATATCCTCGTTTACCAAAAGTCTATCACACTTTTGTTTTGTAAATGTGGTTAATAAGCTTATTGTTTTCATTCTGTCCTTCTATTTATGTTGAGTTTTTTCAGGAATATGAGTGATTAACATGTCGATATCTCTGCTTGTGGATCATGTCGCCAATGGTAGTCATTAAATAAATGACATGTCATGTAATTTATCAAACACTGTTTTACAGATTTTAACAGCATTTATTTAAATTCTAAAGAACTGAAAATACAGAAAAGCCTCGAAAAGTATTGCTCTGAGGAGTTGTCCCTGTCGTCGGAGTCTTCCAATTTTGAATTGTTTGATTTAAGAGCTCGGATCTTGTACTTCCTATATTTTAGTTCTACTGCTACAGATGCGAGGTTACTCATTTAAATGTACATAAAGCATACCTACATTCTCCATATTTATCTAACATTGGTAGTTTTGTATTTTATTACCTAAGTAACTTACTCTTTCCCTGTTCACACCCCTTGTTTGTCAAATTGTTTTCTGTTTCCCATGCATTCTTAGTTTTAATGTGTTGCTTTTTGTTGTCCGCGTTTTGGTTCTTTGTTGAGTCTGATTGGGTGATTCCTGCAAATTAACAAATTAAAGAAATTAACCAGCTCGTTTATTAATCTTTCGTTAAATTGATGATGCTTTGTTATTTAACGATCCTGGATTCAGTGAGCATTTACTAAATATACCCAAGAAAACACCACAGACTCCCATCAATCAGAATATACCTATGCTTAGATTTATTCCCCTAAATAGATCAAGAATGTAAACGTATTTCTAAACAAACTGGGATATTTCAATTTTCCTATTTTTAACTTCAAAGTTTTATGAGGCAATATCCCTGCTTCCCCTACCTACGATGTTAATGTGTTGCAGCTGATTCTTCACTCTTTTGCCTTGGACAGGTATCAGGATTTTCTAAACAGATATTTGTTGTTGTTGTGTAAATAACTACAATGGTTGTTAATGGTTGAATCCGTATATTTTATTGTCGCCATCCTGTATTGGTCCAGTGTAGAATACCCATGTGAGAGATCAAAAGTACATAGTCCAAAGATACAAGACAAATTTGAAACAAACTTAAAGATAAAACGAAAACAAAAGGATCAAAGGTTTTATAAAACAGGAGTGATCCAGTGCTCCAGAAGGTTAGCATCCCCTGTCTTGCGCGCAACGTCAATCCGAGAAGAGGTCAACTAACTTTTGTATTACCGGTAACAGGTCCATAAATAGTTGAAATACACTGGTACCATATGGATCAACCAATTCGTTATGGCGATCATAAAATTTAAGGTGGGACGATTTCAACCTTGATTGGATGTATCCTTGTTGTTTATGCGACAACAGCAATACTCTCTTCAGGAAATCCTGATACCTGGAAAGGGCAAGGGAGTATCGAATCAGCTGCGAAAAATAAACTCCGTAGGCAAGAATATTGCCACATAAATATGGGAAGTTTACGATAGGAGAGTTGAAGTCATCTCGTTTGTCATAAATCTTAGAAACAAGTTTTCCCTCTTGGTCAATTTCGATGAATAAATTTGATATGGAATAAGGGTATCTCTATTAGTTGAGGACCCGTTACCTGGTTTTCCGCCATAAAGTAATATCTACTCGGATTGACGTTAACATAGATTAAATTTAAATGATCCTACGACAAGTGCCGCGCGCGCGAGAAAGTACCTGACTTTCTCCTTTTTAAAAAGAAGTTCGTTGAGTCCAGGTATATGTTAACTTTGTCTCCGTTTAACTCTTTTGTTTGTTTCGATATTGTCTAGCTTTTTGTGGCCTTTGAATTTATCATCATGTGTATTTTAATTTGGACTAATCACATCTGTTTCCCCTTCGATTTTCTCACACTCCCTTAAACAAACGCATCCAAATATTGCGACAGGTGGTTACTTAGGGAGTTCTTGATTTTTCCGTCAGGATTTACTGTGCATATAACTTTTTACATAGGTTAAATGGGGAACAACGTACATAACTTAAAGGGGAGGGGGGTTGAGTGCTCACAAACCGGTTAAACACCGCCAAATGTGCCTGTCCCAATCCAGGAACCTGTAGTCCAGTGGTTGTTATTGTTTGGTAAGTCGTCTATTGTTATTTGTTCACCTTTTTCCATTAGATTAGGTCGATTTTCGTGTTTTATGTATAGTTTTACATTTTTTATTTCGGGGCCTTTTACAGCTTCCGTTATTGTATGGACTCTGGTTCATTGTTGAAGGCCGTAATGGGACCTTTAGAAGTTTCAATTAGACTGTCATTTGGTGGATAGCTGTCTCATGGACAATCATGCCACATCTCTTTTTTTTTAAATTATCCCATAATTTTTTAAATGTTTATCCAAAAATTGCTGAAAAGTCAAATGTATGATTAAAAGCTTCAATGATCCCTATAACAAAGTAATCGTTGATTTTCTTAAGAGTAAAGCCACATACCCCTTTAAACCGGGACGTTTTTCGTGTATATTGTACTGTGCTAGATTGATGATAATCTATATAAATGTGTGTTCAGACATTCAGTGGAAAGCAATAAACAGGAGAAATTTTTAACAGTGCTAAGGTCACCAGACAATCGACAGACATTTGTTAGAATCGCGAATATTATGAATATTGGTTCCTTTGATGTTAAGTGTAACAATTGAATATATTCCTGTTTTGTTCTACCTGTATCGCTGAAAAGCTTATAAACACACAATGGAGAGTTTACAATATGTCTGATTTACTGAGTCTACCGCAGACATTTCCTGACTTAGTAACCGGCCAAATAACACAACGATAAAGAATAAAAACGTCTTGATAATGTACTGAAACGTTCGAGGAGAATTTTATATCTATTGAATGTTTATGGTCAATTTTCGCATTAGGAAAACACTTTAAAAGTAAACCCATTTAATGCAAACCAATGCTTTATACGTTTCATGTTTCTTCTGAGCAGTGGTAGAAAAAATTAAATCCTACAAATTATTGTTAACATCGGTGAAATACGAAGCAGTCTTAAACCATATTCTTAATCGTTTTAGAAATTTACAAATACAAATGTGCATTTGAAATAAAGCTAATTCATACGTTTATTGAATAGTTTTCTACTTTCTTTGAGAACACAGACAGGGTTTTATCATTTTCTGTAAACAAATTATTATTGGAGCATGTTTGTAAAACAAGGGGCGTTCCTTGCACAGAAAGCCCGACTGTGCCACAACTATCTTCATTATTGATTCTCAATGCAAGGTGCTCGATTGCAAGGTTACGAACTATAAAAATCCTTTGTTGTAATGGTTTGTCCAATTTAATTTATAAAGAACATTCTTGAATTTTGAATGGCACACTGGGCTTTTCAGATCACTTCGACATAACTTGTTTCTTCTACAAATCTCTTTCAATAACTTCTTAAAAGGTGTTGATTTATAACTTTAAAAACTAGTAACCCAAAGTGATACTTTAAACACCCAATTTGTCCAAATCACTGCACACATGTTTTGAACTGTAATCGTATAAAGCAGTCGATTAAACAACGACAAAGTCGTTTGATCCCGTCCATAAACAAGATTTACCCCCTTATGTTGAAAATCGTATTAAGTCTGTTTGGTTTCAGTCGTCTGTATACCAGAACACAAAATTCTCCTTGTTTAACTTTACAGCATGTCCATAACGATCTGAGGTACAATATAGTCTTGTTTAAATAAAAAATGAAAATTCTTACTGACAATTTTCTTATATTTAAACATGTTATTTAATATGCAACAGTAAATTTGCACACTGAAAATGTTCAAGAGTACTATACACTGTTGTATTACTACTTGACTTTATAGTGCTTATAAGGGGTCAAAACTAAAAATATAGATATTTACCAATTATTCTATACTTGGCTTTAACTTTTGTTCAAATTGAACGATCTTTGCTGCCATTTTCACATAAATTAAATTTCCATTCATTTGAAATGAATTTTGTATACATGCACTTTTGATGAAGAATTGTCCAAATCATAGAATGTCTTATTATCATAATGTGTATCATTATATCCAATAATGTAAACCTGCTCATTGTTTTAAACAACAGAATAAAGCTGAGGACATGTTTGAGAAGTTTCTCTGTCAGCGACTTAGCTAGCTCATTCTTGAAAATCATGGTTTTGGATACGTATACGCCATAGGCCTTGGCAGCTGAAATGCTACTGTCAATTAACGGGGAGTTGACTGTAAAAAATTGAAGTTTAGTTTTCCTATAGTTTTGTATGAAGCATTTCTCTATTGTCTAATTCAAGATAAAGATAAAAATATGTGGCAAATCTGGGAGTGTCTGTCTTGTCTTTAAATTCGAGCTCGTTTGGTTACATGAAGCGAAGATAATCACCGATTCGAGCATTGTTCAATGAAAAAACATCAGCGATACTTACATGTAGAGGTTTGAATAGGCCTCATTTCTTTCTTAAATGTGCGAAGAAATAAATCGGCGAGAAGGGTAGCACAACCTGTTCCCATTGGAATGCCGATTATCTTCTAAGAACAAAATTATCTTAAAAGTTGTATATATAAAATGCTGTCAACGCTAGAATTATGAAATTTAAAGAGTCAGGCTTTCGCAAGAAGGGAATATTTTAAAGCAGCATATGTTTAAGTGTATATACGGGTAGAAATGTGGAATTGTGTACAGTAAGTGAATATGTCCCGGTCCTATGTATACATTAAGTTATACATAGTAATAGTGTGAAAAATTATTTGATCTATTTCCAAAAGCAACTTTAATGGCAAATACGGTTTTATTATAATCTGTGTAAAACTGCAACGAATTATGAGACCGTCTCGGAGCTGATGATTTACGTACTCGCTTCGACTGATGGTGATCAGGTGAGTAACAGTAAGTTTAGACAGTCAGTTAGCGATAATTATGCTAATGTCGAGTCAGATGACTTCATGCAGACTGTTTCTTCGTGAGATAGCAAGGTGATGGTCAAGTATAATGCAGGATTACTTGAAGTCATTATTCATTATTAAACACTCTTTCATTGTTAATATACATAAGTAACATTTAATCAATCAATCAATTTATAGTTCAGCGAATCGTTTTGAAATAAAATGATAGTAGCCAAAGCTTATTATTTAAAAGAACTGAAAAAAGTATCTGCTAGTTAACAGCAAGAAAATGCCAGGAGGAAGTGAAAGAAAACCGAAGGGCCAGACAAAAGGAAACACATGGCAACCTCAAGAACATGGACAAATTTGATGAATCATTTTATACGTATTAGAGATAAATCATCTGTTTGAGAAGTTATGATAAAGGTTAGATAACGTATCACATACATTGTTAGGGTAGTTTATCTGGACAATAGCTAGGAACCTCATACTTAATACATTGACAAGTTCGAATTATGTCTGTAAAGATCACTGACATCACTGCAAACGTTTTCTTTCATGTTATTATAATATTAGTGGACTTAAATAGAATTATCTGATCAAAATGTAGGATATATTTCAACTAAAATTTAGTATACATTTACATCTTTTATGAAAATACAATAAATTCTCGTATTTCTCATTATTAACATTTATCATTGCCCTGTAATAATAAAAAAAAACTCAGTTTCCTTTGATAATTAGATATTTGATCGTCATGTCCACCATAATTTATGCAAAATATTCAAAAACTGACTCAAAAACTGAAAGCGACCAAGGTGTCATTCCCCCTTTACCGGTTGTTAAATCGTAAATATATTAAAATGTTATCTTCATAAGGCGGGAGTTCCCATTTTAACATAAATAAACTAGGGCTACAGTGAGCTCAGCAGATGATACCCCCGCTCATAAAAACATAAAGACACAGTCCCAAATACTTTTGATCAAAACGTTAAATAGGATGCTCGCTGTGTAATAATCACTCAGATCAAAATGTAAACATGAAAAAAAAAACCAAAAAAAATTATTAATGTTTCATCGAATATCATTCTGTAGCTTTTAGGCGTAGCGGATGGGAGATGTTAACCCTCCTACGGTTTTATGGTAAAGTCCATTTTCTGCTATGGGAAATGAAGCCGAGATATCCAGTGCTACCTATAAATGGGTTCAAGAATGACTATATCCGTTATATTGCACTCCCTATCGATCGCTCCAATAAGGAGACAGAAGGAGAGAATCGGATACGAAGAGGGCCTGAATTATTCGGGTTACTAATTCCTGTAAGCCGACAGTACATTTTGAAAGTTTGTAAGAACTGTGTTAATAAATACAAGTTTACCAATAATGCTAAAATATGATGAATATTTCTATACTTTATACATATTACAAGGATTGACCGCTGATCAGTAGTAGAAGAACCAAAACAATAAAAATGTGTAGTAGAAGTGCTATAATCTAAAAACATCAAAGTAGGAAGACAAACTCAGAGGAAAGGATTTCGAACCCTTTACGTAAATTCAGGTGGTTCCGGAATTTATATGAATACCACAAATTCCTGGAAAAAACAATGTAAATAATTTAGAATTTCATTCAAGCTTACAATCTGTACGCAAGAAATGCTGCAGGACTTTTTCTTAAGATATAAAAAAACAACCTGTTATAAGCTCGTTAGTTTAGATAGAGGTCTAAAAATAGGAAATTCATAGATGCAGATGTTTGTTATTTACACGATTTGGATGGGTGTCTCATAGACAATCATACCATATCTTTTCTATCATAAAGAAAAGTAAAACTTTTGAAATAAAAATTCATCAAAAATTGAAAAATAATGCAATGACAACCTGACAAGTTAAACGTGACATCTTTTTGGGTGTACATATATAATGATGAAACAGTTTTACAGATGTAAGGGTACAGATGGCTGTAATCAGATAGGGAAATGTGAACGGGTTTAAAGGCCAGGATAATAGTGTTAGATCAGAAACACGAGAAATAAAGAAAAAAATAGAAAAAAACTGTAAAATATTTCTGCTCCAGTAGTAGATTAAACTAAAAGATATCAAATAACTACGATGTTAGCTCGTTTTGATACCCGAGAATAATAATTTTGTAAGATACAGATGTAAAATTAATGTTTTAAATAACACCCTTTGTGATCTTGTCTTCATAAACTGAACATCCCCAGTACACAACTTGTAATTTTATTTAAATGATGAGTTAATGTTCCTCACCGGAAAATTTTATCTATTCCGATTATTTACCAGTGAATTTCTTTTTTTTAAATCATAATAAACGAACATAATTGTCCGTATTCTTTTCATGTATTTTCGGAAATCACGTCAGCACGAATCCCGTATTTTATTTAAGGCATAGGGACCGGCATCAGTGTAGGAAGGGCTGAACACCAGAAAAACCACACAGAAATAATAAAAAGTTGAAAACGTACAGAATATAGTAGGAAATATACAGATATACTCTAAAACATAAAGAATGTACTTGGAAATATACAGAATATACTCGGAAATATACAAAAAATACTCGGAAACATATAGAATATTTTGGACACAAACAGAATATACTAGGAATATACAGAATATACTTTGAAATATGCAGAATATACTAGGAAACATACAGTATATACTTTGAAATCTACAGAATATAATAGGAAATATTCAGAAGAACGCAGAAACATGCCTAATACAATATAATAGGAATCGTACAGAATTTACTGAAATATACACACTGTAATAGGACAATATATTCGGAAATATACAGAATATACCAGGAAACATAAAGAATGTCCTTAGAGACATACACAATATACTAGGAAACATATAAAATATACTCAGAAATATACAGAATATACTAGGAAACGAACAGAATATAAGCACTGTTAACCACCGAATCAGCACCTCAACAAGTATCCAGTCGGGAAGAGACCTTTGATGTGACTAGATCGGATATTTTTGTTTGTTGTAAGCCACTTTATATAAATAGTTAATCTAAACTATAGTGAATCATGTCGGAATATTACAGTAGCCAAATAATCAAATCTTCTGTAATCTTATGTCTCGGTTGGGTAACATGAGAAGTTTGGTTTCACACAAAGCCTCAACCTTTTTGTTGCAATAAAAAAGCAAATCAAATGCAGTTTATAAACACTGCCATCGTCATTGCCCAATCATCCGAACTGTATTTAAAATTACCTTAACAATAATAATATCAAAACAAAATGTACATATAAGAGACGGATAAATTATTAATGGTCTGACTCCAACAATGCTTTTGCAACCAAACTTTTGGCTATTTGTATCAATGATCAAATTCTGTGAATGATGTAGGTTTCTCTGCCATCGATATCACCCTTGCAAAGGTTTTACTAGAATCCCTTGTATATACATGTCGTTGTGAAATTTTAAAACATAAGAAGGTGCTGATGGTGGTATCCTTCCAGCAAATAGACAGTTTACAATAAAGAAACCGAAACTTTCATTTGTCCTTATGAAAAAACCTTAGATTTGTTTCATTCTACCATAAGGAACGTATACTTATGGAAATGATACGAACGGGAAGGAAAAGCCGTTTCTTTTTTTCCATATATATCTTTTTTTTGTGGAAATAAATAGTATTTTCTTTATAGCCAGACGAACTTGCAACAGTCGACTGTAGAGATTTTGGTGTTCTATAGTAAACATTACTGTACAGGCATGACAATGTGTATATTTTTTATATTTTTTGCATGTTATTAGAATGATTTTTTGCACTGCTCTTTGTTGTTGATTTTATACGTCATGTCTTACCCTTCTAGAGCACCTGATCCCACTCCTGTTTTGTAAAGGAGTTCGTGGATTCCAAGTCTTTGTTGTTTTTGTTTTCGTTTTATCTTTTAGTTTGTTTCAAATTTGTATTATCTTTAGTCTATGCACTGTTGATTTCTCACATGGGTATTATACACTGGACTTTCAATAAAAATGACTCTTTAAAATATCTTTTGTTTTAGTAGGAAGTAGAGTATTCTTTTTACCTCAGTGTTGATGGCTGCACAATGCACTTTAGATTTCGGTAACGACATAGCATTTTTAGTTTACTTTACCCTTGAGACGTCTCGGAACTCTGCGTTGTAGCCTACTCTTTATTTTCGCACCTGTAACAATCAATTAACAAGCATCATACTGTTAGATTCATTGGACTTATCATTGTATATCTGATATAATGTATCCGCCATACAGATGGACACTCTGATTTCTCTGTACGATCAACCTGTTAATACCACGATAAGTTGTTTAGATAACCCGACTATTGCTAGATTCCCAAAAGCTCATAAGTATAATTATGTGTTCTTTTCATTATAATCCTAATTATATATCGCACATAAATCATAAGTATAGTCTTTATCAGGCAAAACATCTCTGGCTCTATTAGATGCCACCCTTACCATGCGCATAGATTTTAAGAATGCACCACGTGTATTATCATATATTTACAACCCCTTTAAATAATCATAAAAATAATCCATTGAAACTTACAGTTCAATTAAACAAATTTATTCCTATTTTATAAAGGATAGATATGACATTTAATTTTCAGAACTATACATCTTGTTTATATTGGTACGTATGTTGACAGACAGCTGATATCAATTTTTAATTGCACGCCATCTTTTTTATCTTCACGATTATTAGTGATACAAATAAAGTCTTAATAGACGTTCTTTATATTTTTTTAACTTATCGTGATTATTGGGATGATGAGTTTGTCGTCCGGTAGAGATTACATAGCTTGCTTTCAGTAAATTGTAAGCATTCACTGGAAAGAACCTTTTTCTAAATTTTTTAAGATTTTTGATTTTGATATCGTCATTTGTCGGGTACTTTTGTGTAAATCAGATAGTTTTATAGTTCGTCTTTAATGGTTTTTTTTTAACTTTGACTACGAAGATACTGAGAGAGTTTGAATATTACACAACCGTATGTTGCAAGCACCTGTTTCAAGTCAGGAATAGTAAACATTTGATTTTCTTCATATGCCATTTTTTTACCAGCTTCCAATTGTATTTGAGAATGTCCATATGTTCAAACCGCAATTATTTTGTTTTTATTTGTCGTAACAACTATTAGTTAAATTTTTTTAAACTAATTGTTAGCAGATTTGAGATTTGAGAATATGAACTTTCTCAAATGCAAATGAAAGCTGTTTATTTCACTTTCTTTTAAATATTCTATCCCAAGAGCGATTTCCTAGTGGCGGATAGGAACGACCTCTCGTTTTGGGGCTGCAAAGTTATAATAACGAAAGCTTAGCCGTTGACATGTTTTGATAATGCACGCTGCACCTATGAGATCATTTTTATAGACTTCAATAAAGATACTGCTTACGCTGCTACAAAAGGCTAAATTTGTCGTCCATGTGCATCTCTCCTTTATTTCGATGGCAGTCAAAAGCCATTGCTCTATTGTTTCGTACCCCAATATCACTTGAGGCAATTTTAATAATTGTTGAACTTGGTCTCGTTATGAATATGCTTGGTAATATTTGCCACTGAACGTTAAGCAACCAACGATCATAGTTATAGTTATAATTATTAACATTTGTGTAGACCTCTGTCATTTAACACTCATTAATATTTTTAGTCAGGCGATTTAGAGCTCGCCGCACGGAGTGTGATTTTCACTGTTGATGATGGCTTTGTGACGGTTCTAGATTAAAACATTTGGTTTCTACTTGGCTAGATGATACGCGGTGGCCTTAACATTTACCCCTATCTTAACACTTCATATATGAAAGTAAGGCAGCTGAGTCTGATTGATTCAATATTAGTCCAAAACAAAAAGCATTTGAAATTATGGAAGCAAGTCTTCGATATACAACTGTTATTGACCAGATAATTCATGAAGCTAATAAACTTTTTTAACAGGGCTAATCCATAGAACTTTAAAAAATATAAATCTTTATATAAATGACGATTACCTTTCAAAATGTTCTGAATGGTCATGAGTAAAAAACTGTGCTGTCATATAATAAAATGATATCAACAATAAGATTCATTCAGAAGAGCGCTTTGTACTTGATGAATGTTGGTGAATTTGAAAAGCAATCTTATGAAGAATTGGTTGGTGCTATCAAGCATTTATTTCATACCATCATGTATATTTATAATATTATTATTTATTACCCCCTCCCTGTACGTAAAATATATGACAGTTTTTATATTTTCATTTAAAAGAACAAATTAATTACAAATACCGGTAAAGACTCGACAGCAAAATGTACTGACATGTCAAAGGGTTTTAAAATTTTAAGGGGTATTTTAAAATTTGGTTGTTTTTTGCCTGACTAATTTTTAATGCCATAGGAAATATATTTTCTGACTACACAAAAATGTATCCTACTGGTGTAACGTTATCATTTACATGGTTATTAGGTACAAAATTCCAATTTTTCTATCAAATTTCAATTACAGAAGGGTATCATCAAGACAATACTAATAATATACAATGTGGGTTAATTGATTCAAAAGATTTATTACATATGGACTTCAAAAATATAATATTAAGTAATATATAACCTGTTCTACTTTTCAAAATATTCACCTTATAGATTATAAAGGTCGCGTCAATAATATTATTCTACAGCTGTTTTGTTAAAAAATGATGGTAAATAGAAAAAAACAAAAGGGTCAATAAGATAGGTAGAAACCACAGCATTAGTGATAGGGACCGGGAGTTGCACAAATAACAAGAGTACAGAGGGAGGATTTTGCGATATGTTAAGGGATAAAAGAGGTCAGCGTTATTAGTGAGGAAACCGGTGTTCAGTATATGTTGATATTGCTAAGTAACTAGGAAGATTTTTCGGGATTGTCTATCAAATATAATAAGAATTGGGTTGAATGAAGAAAGCACGAACAGGAGACACGCCAACCCGTCAACCACTTTAACAATATCATGACAAAAATTGTTTTAATATAAAAATAGGAGATATGGCATGATTGTCCATGAGACAGAAACCCACCAAGTAACAGTAGAATTTTAACTTCTACGGGTCCCATTATGGCCTTCAACAATGATCCAGAGTCCATACCATAACGGAAGCTGTAAAAGGCCAACCGGTTCTCGAAGTCCGATAAAGAATATTACGTGACCACAACATTTGACAAGATGACCTACATTTCATGATGTTGTAAGTTTGAAGAAAAAGCATGAAAGAGAAACACAACGGCTTCAAAGTTAAACATTTTCTGTTTGTCACTTATCTAATTTTGAACTTTGACCTTTGAGTTCGTTTTCAGGATTGAACGTAGGGCTGCAGGTTAGCAACTTGAGATATAGTTTTTTTTACTCCAAATTGTTAAACTGGGACAAATAATTTACCTTACTCCCTTTGTTATATGTCCAAAACTCATTAGCCTTGTTACAAAGAAGCTAACCGAGGGTTAGGAAATCAAAGATTAAATCAAACATTTTTGTGGGTTAAAGCACTTCGAATATTTGACCGATTGAGATAATTGCAAAAACGTTGTTTCTTTTTCATTTTGGCGATTAAAAACTACCAATATGCTCAGGGAGTTTTTATAAAATCATATTGTTTATATGTATTTGATTTTTATTTTGGTTTTTTATTTTTTATTGCATGGAAATAAATTAGGTGATTTTTTTTCAACACCATTTGATAATATAAGTGTTGCAATAAATAATGTTTTTATGTTTAAATTATGACAAGGCATGTAAAAATGTATATGAAACGAATTACAAAATCATCTTTATTATCTCAAATGTATTTTAGATCAACGGTATAAAATTGCCTTGTGTCTTTAATATTTGAGAGAGGTAGTCTTTCACGATCTGGAATGCAGTTAATGTATATATTTCCTGAACTTTTTAAGCACTGTACTGAACCGTTTCTCGGAAGATCTATCGAATGATATCGGCAGAAAAATAATACCATTAATAATTGCCGATACCATTGTCAATGCCTGTCTTCCGAATATTCCCAACCAAAGATGTGTTTTGCAGTTACGTCCATTAAACCATAAAGCTAAACTTCATCCTGCCGCTACACCCCATTCAAGTTTTATAAAACATCAAAGAAATATCCGGATATACATAATCTTTAAACTTTTTTTGAATTTAATAGATAACAATGACAAGTAGAAAACCGATGGATGATACCAAATTCAGAACTGATTGGGACTGTGATGTCAAAAGCTCAAATAAATCGTCAGTGAGGCCAAACAACTTTTCACTGTCCACAGAAAGTTGATAAACAACATTGTTAATCATTTTAGTGCTTTCTGAAAGCCAGTGACAATCCAGTATAATGCGCGTTTAACTGAATTATAAATACGAACATTTTTACAGAAAATCTGATATATTATTTATTAAAAGTGATTGTATAATTTTCCATAATATCAATTGTAGTTGCCTCTGTAATATTTTAACATGATTCAATGGCACCAATGTGGTCATATATTGGTTCCATTATAAAAACATACAAACAATGTATTCAAAATAGTAAACATGTAAATACTTTCCGATGTTGCCCTTGCTTGTGTCTCACACCATTACAAAATAATGATCTATATCCTTTCCGTAAGAAACATACACCCTCTGCATAGAAACACCGATAACACACCGTTGGTATCATAATATCCATATAAAGAATTCACTTTGTTCAAAGTATAAAATAGTTCAGTTTCTGTGCGACGTTTAAAATACATGTTAAGCAAATGAGGGGAGAAAGATAAAATGCAGATACCATACGATTATAAACAACAGTTCCAAACATCCTCTTTTTGCCTATACAGACAATCGCTTTGGCACGGCAAAACGATCTGACAACTTTTACCAGATATGTTGCATTAAAGCTTAATTTCCGGCTTAACAATAAGGAACAATAGAAACCCATAAGAGTCCCTCTTTAAAGAGACAGCAAAATTATCGGAAGGAATTTCGAACAAATATTTGAAAAGCAATAATTCATCAACTGATATACTTAGTTAACACCTCTCAGAACATACAACACATGTTTCTAAGGTATGGTTTATATTACTCTTTGGATTTTCTATAATGTATGCACTTCATCAATGAAAAACGGTTTACACAAATTTCTAATCGAATCGGAAATAGTTAAGATAAATATTGTTGATTGATAAGGCTCTCAGTCATGTCTTTAGAATGTTCTGTACTTATATTTGGCACAAGTTATTGATCGAATTTTAAAACTATTTCCTGAGTTTTAGACGTCCAATTATTTTCAGTCAGTGGCATAATAAATATTTATTTTTCACAACAAATAACCGTCAAAAATTTATTGGTTATAATAAGTTAAATGGTGTGTTTATTTAATGGGAAAATACATTTATGATTATTGCTTTCACACTTTGTGAATATACAGAGGGTTGACAACGTTTGATGTTGAAGACATTAGCTTCGTCTTCAGTGAAGTCAGTACTTCGGTTTACAACGAAAAATGTTTTAATCTATAGTCTAAGAAGATTTTAAAAAATAAAATAATCATACCCGGCATGCATGCATTACATTGTATACTAATAACAAGAAGAGACTATTCTCACAAGACGATGATCCCGCGCGGCACGGTCACTTTCAATTCGTTAAAAAGCATCATGCGACATTAAACCCATACATTTCTTGAGATTTCCTAATACTGAACCAATCATATCTTCGCTGTATATAGATTCATCAAAAAAATTAAATAAAAATCGATGGAGCTAATAACACATATACATAAATAAAGACAAACATTTAACAGCCTATAGAGCAAAGATTGGACAAGTACGAATGTCCACAAATGCTGTTATAGGATATAAAAGTTATATCATCTCCTCATATACTATATGGTTAAAAAACAATAACTGAAAGAGAATAGTATAGTATGGTCAAAGAGTTTTTTACTTACAAACACAATAACGAAACATTCCCGTACTGAAAACGTTAATGTTCAAAACTAAACCTGAAAGATTTTTTAATCTCATACAAATTTTTTTTAAAAGAATATTGACCTTTGTGTTATTTAATGTCTATGCCGTGATCACTTGAATCCATACTAGTTGTTTATATCTTTGCCGTGATGACTTGAATTCAAGTTAGATGTTATTTTATATCTGTGCCATGATCACTGGAATCCAAGCTAGATGTTATTTGTGTTCGTTCTTCGGGACCGCCTCGGTGGTGTAATGGTTAGCGTGCTCGCCTCGAGTGCGGAAGGTCGTGGGTTCGATCCCCGGCCGGG
>JAULBM010306973.1:0-37209 GCA_032357055.1 Geukensia granosissima | reverse complement strand
TTATTAAAAAAGTTACAGTCATTGAAAGTTGAAAGTCTATTGAAAATACATAGGGACGTAACGTTTCTTTTTTTGACAAGTATAATATAATCTGTTCAAACGAAAATTAACTATAAAAGTTCCTGTATCACTTTATTTAGATCTACTGCAAAATGTATACAAAAATTAATTGATTGATAAGGTACAACTGATAGATATTATTATCCAGTAATATGTAAAAGGAGGAAAGGGAAGAAAACCGAAATTACAGACCTAAGGGGGAAAGCCGAATGACACTACAATCTCGGGAACATGACATACAAATATAAAACTAACAACACAAAACTTTGAAAAATGTTTCTTCTTGTTTTATCTCAATATGTGAATTGCCTTGAATTAATGTCATAACACAGTGTGTTATTGCATTCAACATTATATTTGTTTTATGTCGACCTTGTAACAACTGCAGTTATGATAACTTAAACATCAAACATGAAATAGCCCTAAATTTTTCTGGCAGTACTGTGTAACGTATTATGTAGACCAATCTACTGATTAACCCATGTAACTTGCATTTCATATTGTCGTGCATACACTTTGTTTATTAATTTATATTTGCTTTTTGGAGTTAAAATTTAAAAGTTTTACAGAGACAAAAAAGGTATGTATCTTTTACGGTGATTTTCAGTTACAGTTTTATAATTAGTTTTCGATTGTAATGTCTGAATTTGTTGAAAAGAAAGGTTTAATAAAAGCCAATCCAAATGATCCATGGAAAAAAAATCTGATATATCAATTAAAAAATTATAAACAATAAATTTGCAGTTATTTTTATATAATTGATATAATATTGCCACTTTACAGTTATTACAATGTTCTTTCTTTATTTAGAAGATTTCTTTATACATTTTGTACATCATTTCGAAATTAAACTATCTGAATTAACTGTTGCACAAAACAATAATTCTAAACAAAACAACCATTTTCTTACACGACTCCGTTTCCCTATTTTATGTAAATAATGATGTTATTGCAATTTTAACATTATACAATTATATTGTTTATCTTAAACATTGCACAATTAGATTGTTTATTTTAACATGGTAAAATTATATTGTTTATTTTCTTAATAAGAAACAGCAAATGATTTGAAACGATTACGAGGTTTTTTGCATATTTCTATTAAAACACGTATGTTATATATTGATTAAGTCAAATAAGTGAAAATGGCAGAACCACAAAAGTCATCTGATAAAGAATGCGAAAAAAATATTAATATGTTATAAACCAGATGCTGCACTTACATTTTACAAGGCATACTGTGAAATACAGTATGGTATGATGGTATAGTACAAAAACAACTATACCATGGTATAGAAACATGGTATCATGGTATGGTTTAGTGGTGTGGTACATTTTGACATACCATGGAATGAATTGATAGGATAGATAATGTTATGGTATAAAACAATTACCTTCAAATATTTTTAGAAACTTTTATTTCCAATGACTACGCGCTAAAAAATCAACTTTGTGACTTTGAAAACCAGCAATACTTAATCAAGATAAGCAGAAGTGTAAGAGAACAAAGAGCCTGTATTCGCCACCCAACACAACAACATTCAAAAGTTGAAGAAACTTTTATCATTTGACCTATCGAAGAAAAAAGGTATATGTAAAGTAAAAAAATGTAAAAAGCTAATTGAAATCTACCAGAATGCAAGCTAATGTCACAGAAATTGGAGATCAGACAGATCATCAATTATCAAACACTATGATGCCATATAAAATACTCAAACTTCCGGCCACCAATTTAGCGTCACAGCAATACAATTTTACAATGAATCCATCAACCACCAGACTGAACGACTGAAATGTAAGTTACGATAATAGGAGTTGAGCAGTTGATTTTATTGATACACTTTGCATCCAAGACCACAAAATTACAAGTAGTAAGATTCGTATCCAAAATACACCAAAAATCAAAGAAACAGCTTAAAAAGAAGACTGAAAGAAGAAAAGCGTCATTAAAACGGATGTCAAGAGGCAGATGTTTGAAAAATTAAAATTTCAATACACTGGATTAAAATATCAAGAAATTCTGTGTCAAACTGGAATGAAAGCTACTGATACAAAACAGCAATACTCTGCAGGCCATCATGATTTCAGAAACAATTAAACCAACAATAACCACAAGAGAAATAAGAAACCATAAAAATAACGAAGACAACAGGACAAAACAGGAAAGAAAACTGAATCCGATTCTGTGAACAGTAGAAACGATGACAAATTATCATAAATATATTGCAAAAGAACGATTACAAAATCTATAATGTATGTCAGAGTTTTTCGGATTTGGTAAAACGATTATGAATGATAAACTGTCTATCATATTCTTATAATATAGGGTTTATTTTGTAGATTGAACCAAGTGCAAGCAACTTGCAATAACACTTTTAGCAATCACAATGTATTTTTTTTTATCTGTGCCGAGTTTTTGTTTATCTACGGATATTTTACATTGTAAAAATAAGCCATTGAATGTCGGAATTGGGTTTTGCACGGGTTAACACGAGACAGAAGTATGCATTATCAACGCTACGTAATAGTTTAAGGAATTCGAAGATACCAAAGGGGCACGCAGATTGAGGGTACCAGCATGTTAGACAGCTGCTAACGAATTTGCAAAATACAAATTCTGAGATTTAACATTGGTAATTTTGTATTTATATCCCACATGGGTGTTATATGTATTGCCAGGAGGAAAAGTTGTAATAGTTCGTCCAGTATTTGCTGAAATCTATTATTTCAAGGCTTTTCAGAATCAAACTGTCCGACACAGAAGAAAGCAAATGAGATAAAAAAACAATTCTGAAAATAGAACTAACAGTGCGCCATTTTTAAATTACTTTATCTAGGTAAAACTTTAACTCTACCGCCAAAAAAAGAAGAAGAATGTCAACTTGGGGAAATTCACGTGCAGATAATAGTATGTAGAACGCTAATGCTTAGGTAATGCATGAACCGTTAACCTTAGGAGAATTCTTTAAAATAGCTCAAAAGGCGAAAAAGCATATATAATTTAATGATGCCCGGAAATATCATTCAACAGAAGCTTGACATAGAATATATATATATGAAAGCAGTGACAGAAGGAAACTTCAAAAGGAACAGTTTTAGCTGAATTAAATACATAATATGAACAAAATATAACTATACAGATGAGAGCCTGACAAGAAATGCCTAAAATTATGCCAAAGCAAGCAAATAGAGTATGCGAAATCGGCACCTGTTTTATTCTCCAACATCTATCTTTAGAGTGTAATATTAATTAACAATTTTCTATACAGATGTATGTCTGATCAAAACAAGAATCATCAATGCTACCAGTCTACTACACGAAGTATCCATGCATCCATATGTGGAGACAACTGTCCATGATATGTGGGAAAAGTACACATGCAGATTAAGTAACAGAATTCTAGCCAGCTGCTTACGAATTTACCAAAATATAAATCTGAGATTTATATACCACATCGATAAGAAATGTTATATGTATGGCCAAGAGGAAAGGTTCTAATAGTTCGTCCAGTATTTGCTGAAATCTATTATTTCAAGTTTAGAACCAAACTGTCCGACACAGAAGAAAGCAAATGAGATGTTTGAGATTAAAAACAATTCTGAAAAGATAACTAACAGAAAGTACAAGAATCGGTCGACCGACGATTGTAATTGAAATTCAAAGAAGATTGGTAAATTTGTTATCTTCTGCTATTAGGATCTGCATAACAGGTGTTAGATTTAACAAGAATAACAATATCTAAAAGCAGATAAAAAATAACTGACATTCTTCGTGATAAATTAAGGAGATGTGGCATAAATGTCCATGAGACAGCCATCCAAAATGTGTAAAACTCACACTTCTTCAGGTTACCCGAAGACCATCAATAATGAGCATATGCCCACACCTTACAGCAAGCTGTAAAATGGCACCGAAATCAAATGTGATGATATTCAAATATAGCAAATACCGGCAAGATAATCAAACAATACAATGCAAACTAAAAAGGATATAATATAATATAAAATAGTCTACTTTAAAAAAAAATATGCAAGATACAAAAGCTTTTTGATGATATATTTCTTTCTCCATTTCATGTCAAAAATTGCAAAAAAATAAAACGACTAACAATTAAATCACCGACTAGAATATTAGTTTATTGTTTCATATGTTCGTTTTCATTATAATATTTTTCAAGGGAAAGAATATACTAGTTTACATGAACACATTGTACCACGGTAAATATTTTTTGTGTTTATTAACTGTGTTGTTAAAAAACTTTTGTTTTACTAGTATATCTAAATTTTATCATTTACTTTTCAGAAATTTTGATAAACATCAATAATTTATACTGCAGATGCTATAATATCAATTATACTGATAAAATAGAACGAATGTGAATTACTAATTCAATAACCTCTTTAAAATGGCAAATGCACTGATTCTTATCTGAATAGAATTTCGAAATAGAATTTTTTCAAGTAAAATCTTCCTGTGATTACATGCTACCTGAAGGGAAGGTAGCATCACATCTGTTGTCTTCTAAATAGTCATTGAATGTTAGAGTTTAATAATCTTGAAGTACAAATATAAATAAGTAGACCTCTCATAAGCTGAATCCATTATATTAGACTTCATAGTCTTATTTTTTGCAGTTGTTTAAATACCAAACATGGAGGATAACCAGACCATCAACGAGTATAATGCACTAATGAAACAAGGGAAACAAGGGAATAAAGTTAAAGATTCTAACAGACAGCATGAATGTTTGGCCAAATTAACATTCTTCGCAAGAAACAATATTATGCTTTTGTTGACGTTGTCTGGCATTATGTTGGGCTTTACGATTGGATTTTGTATACGACACCTGACTCCTTCAAAGGATACACTTGCTTGGATAGGTATGAATATTTCGATAAACATTTGACAGAATCACTGCAAAAAACTATATTTTAAAGATTACAAAATTTATTTGTAGAAATAAAGCAAGCGTGTTTGTAATAAGCAATCATGACATGTCGAGAATTTAAACAGTCAGGATTACTACCATAAATGGAAAAAGGTCATGAATGGTCAAATTAATATTTGTCTGCGGAAAATCTTAGCATGGAAGTGAAAGATGATTTAGATTTGAATATTATCCCACAGTCTCATCAAGTTTCTATGCTCGGATTTTTCCATCAGCCAAATGAATTTGTCCTACCTTAATCAATAGATTCAACAATTTTGCCTAATATATTAAATTCTTTTAAAAACTGTTCAATAAATTTAACTGATGATTACAATTTGTCTAGAAATTTAATTTGGAACTTTCTGAATTTTTTATTTTATAACTTTATGCAAATTTAGGAAACGTTTCCATTTTTTGGTAATGTTCTTGGCTGTTAAATGCATATCAGTATATTCTTAATCACATTAAGTAGCAACATTCTTACAATAACAGATTTTTCTACATGTATTACAACGGAAGGAAATACAGAACATATTCGTAGAATTTTTGTTAACTTAAAGAATAGAAACACCTAGTTGGCAACTACAAATGATTTGATGTAAAAAAATTTCAAACTTGTCGAGAATTTTTTTAAATGCAATGAAAGCTGACCGACACTTTTTTTTATTGCATGAAGTAATTTGGTTGTTTAATAGGATATTATTCTAGATTACTTCGCATGAGTATATAAACCTTTTTTGTTTAAGATACGCACCAAGCAGAACGTTTGACACGGGATTTGAAATCATTGACGGTAAAGTATTAATGACGTCCTTACATTTCTTTTAAAAATGTGACGAAAGAATATAAATACCTTTAACTTATGATCTATTAAAATATTATATGATTATAGGAATGCCAGGTGAATTATATCTACGTTTACTGAAATTGATGATTTTACCTTTAATTGTTTGCAGTGTTATATCAGGTGAGTTAATATGTAGCATGTATATCAGAGTATAATGTTCTGAAAGTAATGTCTCCTGATTTAGAATTTGCTGTTATCCTACACTTTCATGTCGTACACTGTCCACAGAACCCTACAAGAAATGCTATTTTAAGAGAATTCATATAACATTTATGGAAAATAGTTTCATCTTCAGGGTTGAACCGTTATTAGACTGTAATAGCATGGTTTCATAAACTTCAGCACTCAACTTCCTTTTCGTCAAGCTTCAGTATAGTTTAATAAAATAATGCAACCAAAAAATTAAATTCTACTACAAATGATTACTAGCATTGTTTTTACAAATGCATCCTTAGTGGCATGAAAAAAGTAAAATACTACTTGACATACATCTACAACGATCACCACCAGAGAGAAACTACAGGCAAATAACATCAAATAAACAAACAAAACTAATGCTACACATCACTTTTCTTAATAAAAAACTAGAACGAGATCAGGCACTACTGACCGATAAAATGACATTATATACAATAATGACGAAGTTAAGAAATGACTTGATTTCCCATCGTTTGACGTTCCCTTCTTGGCATGTGTATCAGCATTCTAATGGACCTTCATATGAAGCATATATTTATCAGTTGATACAGCATAACTAGCGCTCCTTACTATCTTTAGATGTATAATGCTAACAGAAATCTATTTGTATAAAAATTCTGCTGTAAAGATTAAATTCGTGTTTTTTTAATTGTCATCGTGTCATTATATAGACCGATATGAAGTTTTACTTTCCCAAATAGTCACATTTATGATTCTGTTCTCATATTGTTTGGGAGTACAGCCTATTATAAATAACCTCTTTGACTATGTATATCCATACATATACAAATAGTAGAGCAGGATTTTTTACCCAAGCATAAAAACCTCACTAATGTCAGATAAAATGACTGAAAAAACCATAATCAATTATTCTTTTACTGCTTTGGACAAAATATTACTGTAAATGACTGTTAAATTGTCTGTGTATGACTGTAAAAGTTGTCACAGTCAAACATTTTGTCTATGACAGTTATAAAATTCCCTTCACAAACTTTTTGTTAGCTGTCTCAAACATGTTTTGACTCACACTTGCAGATTTTGACTGTATCAATCCTTAATTGGGTTCTGACAAACAGAATATGTCCATGACAACATTAACTGTGTTATAACAAATACATTTGCCTGTGACAGTCCTTACTTGGGCTATGATGGACAAAGTTTTTCCGGTACAAACTTTGATACGTTTTAAGCAATAAATTGTAGCTGTGACAGTCGCATATGGATATGTGCAAGGAAGTTATTTTGGTGTATTTTTACTTTTTGCAACATTTCCTCATTTTTATGTATAATTCAATATTAATTCTTAAACTAAAAAAATTTCTCGTACTTATATGGATTGATGTGTTTGGGGAAAATTTGAATTGTTATTAAAGTAGTGTTTTATTGTGCATTTACCAATAATAATGATATTGACCAAATAATTGATTAAAATTTTCAGGGTTCGTCTTGTTTAGTTCAATAAATATAATTATAAATTAGAACCAATTAATTCGAGATCCACTCTTTTAACTTTAATTTTGATTAAGAGCCAGTAAAACAAAAAGCCTGCATATTATTCAAAAGCTATATTAAATAATATTAATAGAATAAATGAATAAAAAAGAACAAAAAACCCGCAAGGACCTAAACATATACCTGGACATTTCTGGCTACAGACTACCCCCTAAAATTAAAAAATAGATATAAGAATACCGTATTATTATCTTTTAATTTGTACTAGACAAAAAACGCAAAGAAGTTTTAGCCTCGCCGCGCTTCGTCCCTCAAATTTTGTAACTGAAAGTAGCAGTTATTGAATGGAATAAAACTACTGAAACATAAATTATATTACCGTAATAAACATTTCCTGCAAGACGACAATGATCAGATATTAAGCTCGTTTTCTAACCTGCAAAGTTAAGACTGGTTGTCTGCATTGAGAGGACCATAATTTTCAGGTTATCAAGGTTCGATTTCAGAGTAGGTAATATAACAAAATACAATCATGGCTAAGTGGATTTGGAAGTGGATATTTAAATTGTCAACATTCACAAGTTGACTATTTGAATTTCCACTGCCCTTTATGGCCATAACTGTTTTATGGCCTTCTCATTTAGGAGGTGGACATTCAAATGGTCAACAATCACAAGTTGATTATTTGAATGTCCACTGACCTATTTGGCCATTTTATTAAACCGAACAATGTCGTTGTCGCCATCTAGCATGAGAAAGTTTTGGGTTGTCAAGTGTGACAATTCTATTGCACAACTAATTGTCGCCACCTAGCGGGAAAATGTTTAGGTTTGTGGTAATGGTTGATGGTTTTTAACGTCCTACACAGACAATTAATGCTCTCAGTCGGACGGTCCCTTATGAAACTCAAGGTATTGATGTAACTTGTGTTGTTGGTAAGGTGTTGTTATCATTTGCTAAGGAGGCTCCGTTGAGTTGATATATTTTGTCGACTTTAAGGTCATTGTGTTTGCTGTCGTCGTTTGAAGGCGACCTTCTGTATCTTGTTTAATTTGTTAGATTATAACGGCACTTTTCAGTGCCACGGTGCCGAGCAGTGCAGACCGGTTCCGCTGTGAAGTGATTTTCATGGCCGCCTTCTACCTCAACACACTGCAGCAGGGCTGGTTGACAATGGGTCACTGCGTTGAGGGCGATGTAAGGAGTTGGTAATTACTTCATCACTCCACGTTGTACTACGGTCGAAGTTCCTGCTCGGCAGCACGTGTCGCTGCTTCGATGACAGCTACGTGAGTGATGATAATGAGAATGATTAGGGTTGTCAAGGGTGACAATACTATTATACAATTTGTTGTCGTCCCCTAGCGGGAAAAAGTTTGGGATTGTCCAGGGTAACAATACTATAATACAACTCGCACTAAAAATTCATCGAGTTGTCTTGGGAAACTTCATATTTGTAAAAGTCATGTGACACCAGATTGAACCAATCATAAAGACATATTTATATAAGAGATTAATAAAACATGATATAATTTGTCTTAAACTGATGGACTGGTGTGTTTGACCAACAGACTAGTTTTTCGACAACCCAGGGATTTCTTCCTGAATATGCATGAAATATTTGCCGCTGGATCTCAAGCAACATTGAATCAATCAATCAATCAATTTTTATAAGGTGTATATATTAGAAGTAAATTACGTCTTGTTACAAAAGCTATCCAACTGGCAGACCTCCAGCTGTGTCATAAATATCTCCCCTGATTTTTATCAAATTTTACTGTCATGGAACTCTTAATAAATTATCAAAATTGTTACATTATAGCATACGAATAAATGACAGGATGTGAAATTATCCAGAGACTATTATTTGGTTAATAATTAATGCCTATCAAGCATTAAAATGACACTCATCTCACAGGTGAATGTCTCAGTAAACGACAATTTCAAATTTTAATAAATTTTCATTTTTTTATTTATAAGTACACGAACATTGTCCCTTTATCACCTACTTGACAGGAGTGATACATGATGGGTAAATAATCTGATCATGCTACTAAATGATTGTGTATGAAAAGGTTGGCATAATTCTATGTAACAATATTTCCACAGTGATTTTTCGCATTCAAGTTAGTATTCAACCACATGTATTATTACACTACCCTGTGCAGTTGCTTGTGGTGACAATTGATAAATCTGTTATGGTTGTTAACGGTTTTAAATACTTGTAGAAATATCTCTGCGGTTGTTTATCAATGATTTTATTCTCCAAGACTGAAAAATTAAAGAAACACTTGAGTACTTATATGTGGCCATTCCTGTGCATTTGCGGATTCATTATTCTGGATATGGATCAACTTACCAACGCATTTGAGTCTTCATGAATAACTAGTTTTCACTCTGCAAACGTTCCCAATATTAGGATTAGGCTGGCAAATTTTTCACAAGCACCCTCTTTGTCCTTCTGAATCGGTCCCTTGGAAAGTGTCAACAAATAAACGTACACTGCACATTCACTCCTTCCCGTGCAGCGTAACATTTCCTAATATGCCAGAAAGACACCTACGACATCTTAAATACGTTTATATAATTATTTAAAATTCATCAGTCTCAAGTTTTAATTATAAGTCGTTATTTTCACCTTGCATAACTATATATCTGTTTTTTCTCCTTCAAATTTATCTGCATTATTGAATTTTATCAAAGTTCTGAATATATTTAGTTAGAAAATGAATATATTTACGAAGAGAATGAGAATATGTCATACTCATACATTTCCTTGTTTTTTTTTATCTTTTTAACACGTGGGTATGTCTAAAATTAAGAACCAACTCTGTTAATACACATGTATATCAAGTTATTACGTTTTCTCAAAAAATGTTTTTTTTTTCAATCTATCTCATTAAGTGTGTGCAGAGTTTATTATTTTCTTTTTTACAAACAAGTTACTTAAATGCACAAGATTTGACTGAATGAAAAAAATACTTCCAAAGTACTTTAAAACAATTATTAGAAAACTTATTCTCAAGAGCACATAAGGCATAGAAAAGTTCTGCATATTCAAGTACTACTGTAGAGTAACCTCCTCTGTTATGCTTTTTACGATGAGCTCTAAATTATGTCTATTAAAATCAAGTGCACTGAAAATGTTGGTTGATTTAGTTAAATATCATTATTATACTGAGGTTCAACATTGTGTTTAAAAAATAGACATTTCATTTTATAAAACACGGATAATTATATTAAACGCCGATCGGTGCAGGTTTCTCACGGTCAATTAACCTGTATAAAATGCTGATTGAACCCCTTCTACGCTGATTTGTTGAATATCTATTACATATGGTTAATTCTAACACGTAGTTGAATATAATAAAAATAACAGAATTGAACAGGATTTATTATTTAACTAGATGTTAAAGAATTGATATAACAAAACCAAACCCCCCGATGGGCCAAAATGAGCAGAATGCATGTATTAGCGCACTGGTTCCAATTTCTTCGTATAGACTGCACAAGGGAATATGTAAAATGCGAAGAAATGCCTTTCGAGTATTCATCAAACCTGTTGAAAATTGTCTTATTCAATACCAAAATGGGGTTAATATAGATCATTTATTTCACTGGCATCTGTACAGAAAAAAATGTTTTCTTGTGATAAGCTGACCAAATTCTATTTGTAGTAAATATATTAATAAAAATATTATATCATTTACTATAGGTATTAAAACTAAACTGTTTCATATACACTATACACTAATCCAGGGATTGTATAAGTAAGTAAATGAGTTCGACGTTCATGTAACAATGGGGGTGTGAACTATTTTCCTGAGACTGTCTCCCTGACAAAAAATAATCAAAATATTTTATTCATACCAGATAACAACTAAATGCACATTTGATTAATTTAATCACAGACGTGCAAACTCGAACATGGTATAAAAAGCTGTGAAAAATTATGCAGAATAAACATGATTTTAAATTTAAATAGTACTGCAGGACTGTCACAGTTACAGTTAATTGATTAATACGCAACAAAGGTTGTACCGGTGCCATACGATATTTTGACCCCCGCGATATGGGGACACCGGGGTCAATATATCGCTGCGAAATAATGACCCCTCCTTACGAAATTCTGACCTCCCTAAATCATATAGTGACCCCCAGCGAAATATTGACCCTTGAAAAGACACTGATAAGGTAGTCAATTTATCATAATCTTATGCAATTTGTAACCCAATCTAGAATATACAGGTTATAAGAATCATTCTGTGAATGCGAGAGAATATTTTTGCTGGTCATTCTTATTAACTATTAATAATTAGGGAAAAGCTGTAATAGTATGTGGACTGGGTCAACCCACCGTGCGCCCCACATCTTTATGTGACCATCTAATTTTTATCACCTTGTGCATCCCATTAATGAAAAATGTTAACATAAAAAATTTTGGAACACATTTGTGATATGGGGGCCTTTTTATAACCCTTAGGGATATTTTTGACGATTTTAGATTTTAGTCATTCCTTATAATATTGAAATGCAGATAAAAATATGTTCCTGTACATAAATTAGTTATGTAAGGTGTCATCAAAAAGGTTTTTATATTATCTTTTCAGGACACAAACTCCAAGTTATTAGTCTGTCAACTATCATTTCTTTACCTTTTATTTTTAATTTTATCCTGATTTTTTATGGATTTCAATATATTAACTTAGTTCGTTACGTTTTATTGCCCTTATATTGTTTCTTATGTCTGTTATGATGTTAAATTGACCCCAAAACCTCCATTTTGAAAATTGCTGAATTTTCCAATTAAATCAATATTTTAAATATGCTCGATATGGCTATAATCTGATCTTTAGTAAGTAAAGGCATATACAAGGCATGGAATGAACCTAATATGTAAATCATAAAGTGGTTTAAAAATATAACCTCTACACCTAATTTATTTGAAATAACTTGCCAAACAACAACCCATGTGTGAATAAAAAACAATAAATTTCGCTTAAATAATGTAAATTACTGTCAACCAACATATTAAGCAAAAATGATCATTTTACACTATTTTTTAATACTGTCATTTTTCTGTGAAAAAAGGAGTGATTAACAGATTTCAGATTTCTCTAAATATGAGTTAAAGCAGTTTTTATAAAGATTCAGATGTTTCTGTTGGTAAAATTTATACTTTTATACCAAGTATAAATTAAAAGATATATTTTATTCCAATATGTCATTCACAAAGTGACTTTAATAGTCATGCACACGCTTTCAGTTATATCTTCACAATAGGTAAAGTCATTCCCATCCTTTTTTCAATGAGATATTAAGCTCCACAGTAAAAGACATACTTTGATCACATTTGAATTGAATTCAAAGGTCTGACCAAAATAGCCGACATCAAGATACTAATGAAATTTTGACATCCCTATTTTGTGTTATTTTGACCCCCCACCTCTCCATTCAAAATACCTATATATCAACTTCCTATTTTGAATGAATAAGTAATCCAAATTCAATTCAAAAAGCAAATCAGTTTTTAAAGAAAAAAATCTAATGTAATTTTGACCTCCCTTTATTATGATATTTTTACCCCCTTTCCCCACTTCAATGAAATGCTAAGTTCCACAGTACAAACATACTTTGACCATAGATTGAACTGAATTCAAAGCTTTGACATGTGGTCTGGATGGCCGAGTAGTCTAGGTAGTTGATTTACCTGTGCAGATCATTGTAGCCTATCACCTATATGGCGTGATTTCTCGCATGACTATGTACCATACAAAAAGGGTTTAGTGTCACGTATATCGCACGTGATAAGGTTTGTCAGTTACCTGCCCAAGGTTGGTGGTGCTCTTGGGGTAATCCGGCTTCCTCAACCAGTAAAACTGACCACAACGATGCGACTTTAATATTGTTGAAAGTTGCATTAAACCGAAACATACATACAAACAAACAGAGCTTCTACAGCAAGTTCAGTCAACGAAATCTTTATGCAAACTTTGACATTCCTATCTATTATAATCCCCTCTTAGATGAAATGCTTAACTGTACGGTAAAGAAGATACTTTTATCATTCAAAGGTTTTACAACAAAGTAAAGGAAAAATTTCCTTATGATATTTGACCTCCCTATTTTATGATATTTTGACCATCTCAAATACCTAGGATTTGTCAACCTCCTTTTATATTGAATAAATAATCTTAAATCAATTCAGCATGCATATCGAGTTTAAAGAAAATATATTGATGAAATTTTGACCTCCCTGTCTTGTGATATTTTGACCTGCCTCAAATACCAAGAATATGTCAGCCTTCATTTGTAATTGAATAAATAATCTAAATTCAATTAAAAAGAAATCAAATTTAAAGAGATAATCTTTATGAAATAATGACCTCACTATCTTATGATATTTTAACCCCTTAGATTTCTTGAATTTATCAATCTCCTATCTTAATTAAATAAAAAATATAAATTCAATTCAAAAAGCAAAACAATCTTCAAGAAATGATCTTTATGAAATTTTACCACCCCCCCCACCTTTCCACCTCAAATACCTAGGTTATGTCAACCTCCTATAAAAATTGAATAAAAAATCCAAAGTCAATCAAAACAGCAAATCAATTTTAAAGAAAAAAATCTTAATGATGTATTTGTTTAAACGCAGTTAATATTGTCACGGACATATTCTGTCTGTCACAACCCAATTTAGGGATGACACAGTCGAAATCTGTAAATGTCAACTAAATCATGTTTGAGACGGTTAACATAAGGGTTATAATTGGAATTTCATAACTGTCATGGACAAAATGTTTGACTGTGACACTGTGACAACTGTTACAGTCATACACAGATAATTCAACAGTCGTTTAGATTAATATTTTGTCCACAACAGTTACTGAATAATTGACTATGGTCTTTTCAGTCATTTTATCTGTCAGTAGTGAGTTTTTTGCGTGGGTAAAAAATCCTGCTCTGCTATTGGTATATGTCTGGTTACACTAAGTCAAAGAGGTTATTTATAAACGGCTATGATCCCAAACAATATAAGAACGGAATCATATAAGTGACTGTTTGGGAAACTGAAACTTCATATTGATATAAATAAAAGCCAGGATGACAATTAAAAACTCAGGATTTTTATCTCTCCACCAGATATTTTATACAAATAGCTTACTGTCAGCATTTTACCATCTAAAGATAGTAAGGAGCTAGTTATATTGTATCAACTGAAAAATATATACTTCATATAAAGGTCCAGTTAGGATGTTGCTACACAAGAACAAAACGTCCACTGATGGGAAATAAAGTCATTTCTTAACTTCATTACTGTAAATACCTAGATAAAAGATTTCATGACAACAGCTTTCCTGTAACGTTTGGCATTGTTTCAACAGGCTATCGGTTATTCTGACAAAAACTATACCACTTCCTGTCGACATATTTCTTTATTCGTATAAAGAAGACTTCACGCTGAGACCTCTACAGAAAAAAAAGAAAGATATCTCGATCTTATTCACGTTCCGTATATTAATTATGTACTTTCACTATACAATTACCTTTCGTGACTATGTCGATTGAATCAATCACATTGAACTTTAAGTCAAGTATGCTACAGACACAGAATAAGTGCCTCTTGCCTAGACTTGTATCTAGGTATTGACAGTTAGACTTGTTTGAAAACAAATCTTTACGAGTCTTTATTTGGTTTTCCGTTTAATTGAAGAAACATTCTAGCGGCACCTGCATTTATGTATTAAAAGTACCCAAGGGCTTTTGCATCCTTCTTAATACAGTGCTGCTGCTGCTGACAAGTAAGCTGATCAAACAAGGATTTCTAATAAAACGATCAATTCGGAATTTTCGGTCGCCACCATGACTTATTTACCGGTTACAAAAGATCAATTTCATAAATGACCACTACCTGTTACTATTCTCTGTTCCACATCATCATGTAACACGACGGGTGCCACTAGTGAAGCAGAAATTGCTTACTCTTCGAGTGCAATTTAGCGAACCCTCGTTTTCATTGGGTGCTTTAGTTTTCAGTATAGTATTTTGTGGTCTTCCTTTCATTTTGCTGAGTAGAGTGTTGTTTGACGTTCATAATTTTTCGTTATTGTTTTTAGGAAGTTCTGGTCTTGATGCAAAGTCAAATGGAAAAATTACCATGATAACATTTGCCTATGTACTACCGACAAATATCATCGGCTGCATATTAGCTGTAATATTATGTTTTATTATAAAACCAGGTATATATGAATTTAAGTTTTGATAAAAACATTTCAAATGTACATTTTTAAATTGTAGAAACCGCTGTCTGCTGAGAACACCATTATTGAAAATGGCAAAACTTTTGAAAGGGCAAAGAAGAATATTAATTCGCCTGACAAACATGTCACAAAACAACAAAAACAAATATGATAATGAGCAAGAAACACAATCATGAAGAGAATAGGGTCTGGAGTCATTGCGTTTCTTATATCACCCGTCGTGTTTCTGATATTCAGACGAATTCCCAAAGAAACAATTTCAATAGCTTGTGATTTTATGTAATAGAAGAATATTCGAATGAAAAAATAAGGTCTGAAATATCCAATAAAAGATAAATGTAGATACTTCCTGGGAGTAGCATTAGAACCGTAACATAGGAAGTCAAAGATTCAAATATAGCACAAGAAGACTCAAATCTAAACAAAACGAAAATAGGAAGCCAAAACCGACGGTAGGGACAACTTATATGTTCATTACTTTTCGAGGCCTTTCTGTTATTTCAGTGTTTTATAATTTTAGCAAATGTATTGAATACATTGTTATATTGTATTAAATATATTGTTATATTGTAATGAATACATTGATTATTTTCATCAAATAGGTGATACTAATATAATGGTCTCAGAAGCAAGGGAAACAGTTTTAATCGAAACACAGGACATCTTCGCCGATTTACTCAGGTAAATACCTTAATATACGGTAATGAAAATATTGATTGATTGAATGTTGCTAAACGTCCAGCAGCAAACATTTCATGCATATCCAGGACGAAATGAGTGATGATGAATGATTTGTACTGTGCCGACAAGCTGAGCGCAATTTTAAAGTGCTAGCTCACGAAAGCAACAGCCCCCAGGAAGACATGCCATTTTACCCAGACACATTATTCTGAATCTAGGCTGACGTGCTTTTATTTCTTAATGCTGCATGCTGACAAGTGAAGCAGAAATTACCAATTTGAATGTCTTTGATTTTCTCTGGCCGAACCCATGATCTTCCGCGCTAACCAATACACCACCGAAGCAGTCTTAAATACTTTAGTGCATTTATCGTATGCGTATAAGAAATTTTCCGCAAGTCCAAAAATTCTGTTGTTGTCCCACAAAAAATGGATAAATAATGAAGGTGAGTTTATTTTTCGCGATTTGTCAGATTTTGCAATGCTTTTAGAATGTCTCAAAGATTAAGCGAGTCTTATTTTGCGCGAGCTTAAGGGTCGCAAATATAGTGAAATTTAGAACCTTACAAAAATGTCACGCTAGACGGTTTATTTGCACGTTGAATGAAAAACTGAAAGTCTCCTATCAAAAACATAATGATTAAAATAAGTTTTAAAGCAAACAAATGATCTATAAATACTGGTTTTTTTGTTGAAAAAATATGGAGAATTTTCGTATGCTATATGTACATTTCAAGGAGTAACCTCTCACTAGTAGCATTTTAATAAAAACGTAGAAAGTCCAAGATCCAAACATAGCAAAAGAAGCACTTACATCCAAACAAATCGAAATGGGAAGCCAATTCCGACGGCAGGGACAACTACTTAGTGACTTACTTTTCGAGGCTTTCCCGTATTTTAGTGTTTAAGTATTTTGACGAATGCAGCAAATTTCTGTTAACATTGTTTGATAAATTTCATGTCAGACAAGTCTTACAACTGGGCTGGTGAATACCCTCGGGGACTCCCGGTCCACCAGCATAGGCATCGACCCAGTGGTTTCAAAATACAAAATTACCATGTTGAAAAAATATGGAGAATTTCGAATGCTACAACAAACTTAATAATTTTATAATTTTTAAGGTTTTCATAAACATCTGTATCTTATTACAGTTAGATTTTACAACAAGACACTATGGTAATAATTGATTTAGAATGTCAATTATTTTTTAGAAATATGTTCCCGGACAACCTAGTTAAAGCTACATTTTCAAAATCCCAGACAAGAAACTTTCTAGCTTTCAAGAATGTTCAAAGAAATGACACCAACGGTAACTCGACTGAAACTGTTTCTTTTATTCAGAAAAGTGTACAAGACACCAATGGGATGAATGTTACAGGTAAAAATAATAAAAAATACATTTTTTGCACTGACTATAAAACATTACTATGAGGTTTTTTGAAACGAGTATGAAGTCCAAGATCTAAACATAGCAAAAGACGCACTCAAATCCAAACAAATCGGAATGGGAAGCCAAATCCGACGGCTTAAATGCAGACTTTTTATCTATAATTGTGTACCATAGATTATGGCTAAACCTTATAAAACCCTTCTGAATCAAATTAAATATTTACTATACGATTTGCGAGCCTATGAGGCCGAGAGGTCAAGGTAAATGATTTAAACTTTCCTGAACAGATCACTCTAGCCGATCACTAATGCGGCGAGAGTTGTTCCATACAAAAAATTCTACCGCTGCGATACAATTGAAATACTTTTGAAAGTGGCGTTAAAACCCAAACCAAACAACTAAATAAACAAGATGAAATAAACTGCTTTCAAAGACAAGTATACTTTTGTCGTTTTTGAGGTACCCAGCGCATTGATCTTTCAACCACTTCAAATAGATACAAGTCTTGCAATTGTTTGTTTATTATGCTAACGTATATTTATTTCCGCCTTTTATCGGTAAAATATGTAGCAAAGTGATAAAATTGTGAATAACAAAAACCGAATATTATTACAAAATTTGCCTTTCAATAAATTATATGGTTCGCTCTGTATAATCAAACTACCTGATATTTACTGTTTTCTATTTGCAAACATTCCATGAAAAAATTGCTCAGATTTTTGTGACCTGTGTTTTAAAGTATTGTCATGACTTGTTTTTTATTTGGCAAAGAGCCCTGTCAATGTTGGCCAATATATAGACTTTCATGCAGCGGTAATGTCCTTCAGCCCCACGTGCCTCGAGACTGTTCTTTAATTTATATCAGGGTCCTTTAGAAACACTGTATTTTAACAGGAAATAGTTGGACTAAAGAAAGGATTGTATTGTTCTTTGTCTGCACAGACCACTGAATAAAAACATGGTCTCTAACCACAAAAAAAAATATTTAACTTTTAAGAAAATAATATTTGATATGGTTTTTTTCATATTATATGAATACGTTACTAAATTACATTAACTGCATATTCGTTTCTTTTTTATTTCTTGAAAAGATTATTTAAAGTACTCTAAAGAATGTAACAGTAATTTATTTGCTTGTTATGTTTTACCTCGATTTTTATTTTATCTGTTTTTTGTTATTTTTAAGGTTTGCCAAACAATAAATTGGCCTTAAATATCTCCAATTTCACAACTTTTTTCAACAGAATTCCGATCCCATAACTAGTATTCTACACGTTAGTTAGAGGTCTTCTTCCACACAAAAGTTCTACTCAAACGATATTAAGTTTATCTCCCTATTTTTGTTCCAACGATAAACAAATGTACTTAATAAAACATACCACTTTGATCATTATACACAGAACTCATGGTAAACTGTTTTGAACTGTACTAACCATAGGATATCAAGAAACACAGTTACCCATCGATCTATCAAAGTATTTGAAACAAAAACGGTTCTAGCAATACTACACAACTTTAATTTGTTTCGTGAGACCATTTACAGCTCATTTAATTTGTGCATCTTTGGCCATTGCTGACAGACAGTAACCAATTAATAGTTTTTTGAAACTTGTACTATCTAGTTGTTGTCCCACTGACAATCATACCGCATCTACGAATATAAAAATATTTACACTAGTTTTTATAAAATTTTAAAAAATGTGGCCTTGCAGTAGTATTTAACGTTTCTGAAAAAGTGGTATGGGGGAATATGTAATGACACCAATGTCTTGTAAACACGTTGGGTATTTTGCAATCAGCTTTATTTATATTTCCTGTTATTACAGGACTTATGACGATCTGTGTTCTAATTGGCATAGCAACGAGCAAGTTAAAGAATAAAGCTAGAGTATTTTTTGCTTTCTTTGAGGGTGGAACAGAGATTATATTACTAATTCTGAAATGGGTCATGTGGTAAGTTAGAATTTAGTACATCTAATTCAGACAGTTTGTTAAATCATCAGATAAATAGTGCTTTTAGTTCAATGTTTTATATTTGTTCTTATATATGTTATAAACTTCAAAAATCTGACGACCGCTTTATCTGAGTCTAATTGCTTCTCCTTATACATTTGACATTGAAATATACTGGCAAGTTCTTGGTTATACATTTAAGATTGCTGTCCCTTAGACAACATCTTGTGCAACATCTCCTTTTTCCATATTTATTGTACACAAAATCGAAAAACTTTCATTGTTGCCTTTTATGGTTTGAACGGGAAATTGATACTAATGGCGTCAATATAGAAATGAGCAACGGGCTGATAATATATTTGTAATTTTTGAATTTCAAAGCTTGATCATTGCACAAAAGTATCTTTTTTTCATTTTCATTAACATAAATGATGTATGGGGACAAGTCAGGGTTCACCTGTTCACGTTTTCTTACACAGTATGCAATCGAATGATTAATTAATTTATTATTATTTCATTTATATTCAGGATGGCAACATATAAATGAGTAATGATGAATGAAATTTACTTGATACTAGACCGAAACATGAGTCTGGAAAGACCATTCTTTTTTCTTTATACCTGAATGCCGCTTGGTTAGCGGAGGGCCAACGAATACCCGTTTGAGATAAATGCCTAAGCTTTGACCCGGTCAAGAAGCGAACTTTCGACCATTCTCACCCGTGGTGAACATGCTTCAAAATACACCACCGAGGCGGTCAAGTGTACAATCGGACAAATATTGCTCAGTTTAAGGCGACAATAACCATTACAACAATAATTCAGTAATATTGTACACGTACAATTAAAAATCACTTTTAATTGTTCACTTTCAGGACAACACCAGTAGGAGTCTTGAGCTTAATTACAGTGGCAGTCGCAAGTGTAACTGACGTTGTGTCTGTATTTAAACAACTCGGACTTTTTGTAGTGACTGTGACAGTTGGTATTTCAATAGAGACTCTGGTAGTGTTACCTGTTGTTCTGTTCGTATTAACCAGGAAAAACCCATATTCATTCCTCATTAGTATGATCCGGCCATGGCTTATTTCCCTTGCTGCAGCTACGACGTAAGAATAATTGTATTCAATATTACAATAGATTTAAGAACAGAGTAAAAGCTTCGCAAGATTTTTCTATTGGATGGTTTCAGAACACCTTCATGTATGAATGTCTCAACATGGACCTCAGCAATGGAAAAATACGTAACACACTCAACACCTTCATGTATGAATGTCTCAGCATGGACCTCAGCAATGGAAAAATACGTAACACACTTAACTACAGGTGTAACTTACAAAAAATAAAACGAAACAAGAGAAAAGGGGAACAAATTGATATGAACGGTAAACACTCCGCATCACGATCGGTGGAACCTTTCAAACTGAACTAATCATAAAAGGAAATCGAAGATACCAAATGGGCAGACATAAATCGTTAAGTCGGAAGACAAAATAGATGATGGCCAACAAATTGAAACGAAAGACAAATATAGAACACACAACACTATACTGAAAACTAAAGCTGGAGTCTCACGAACCCTACAAAAACCAGGGTGAGTTCAGGTGCTCCAGAAGGGTGAGCAACTACTGTTCCACTAGTGGCATAAAACATTTGAAACAATAGAGTAATGATATAAAAGAAATATTGATTATGCATTTCAGTGCTGTCGCTATACCGGAAATGCTATACTGTTGTGAGGTCAAAAACAAAATTGACAGAAGAGTAGCTCGTTTCGTCATACCTCTTTGTACTGCTATAAACTCAGATGGAAGTGCGCTCTTCATATCAACAGCTGTGATATTTATAGCTAAATTAACTGGAACACCACTATCCGCAACAGATTATATTGTTATATGGTAAGTAAACTTAATTTTACTTTCTGGGAAGACGTGCCAAACAACAACAAAATCAGCAAAAACAATTAGTAAAGATAAATCAATCGCCGTAAAATTCATAAGAGACATTTAAATGAAAAATGAAGTGAAAATAAAAGAGTAAAAAAGAAAAACAAAAACAAAAACAGAAACACGATGAACGTAAATGTAAGTTCTGTGAAATTCCTGATATCAAGCGGGTTAGCGATTCATCCATTTCAAAGATACGGGTGTATGATGAAAGTTTACAAATCTGTACAAGGTCAAGAGGGTGTCTATTACCTGTACAGTAAAGGTGGTAAAAAGTCATGATTTCACAATGTATACTAGACGAAAAAAAAACAGAAACGTTACACACATTAAACTTCATCTTATTAAATTTATACGCTTTTCTAGAAAAATTCTTTCCTAAAATGTCAATCTTCATGCTATTATAAATACAAATAAAGCAGTTAAAAAATGCAAAACACACACATAAAGTGGTTTATTTGCAATGTAAATTTGCATAACTGGAACCCAGATGTCACAAAATAACGATAAAGATGATCAATACATTTTTGAAATGAGGAAAACTACTACGCTCAACTTCGGAAAACGTTTAAATATTGAAATGTTGCACTTTATGGTCGTTAATTTTTTGTCAATTTTTGGGACAGAAAAGCACTTTTTGAAATCTCAAAAAATGAGAAAATGAAATTTCGGTTTTTTGTACATGTATGAATCAGGAACTCGGGTTGAAATGACCATTCTATAAAAGTTTAAGGTGAATATCTACATTTTTGACAAAGTTATGGAGGAAGAAAGTTCATAGTAAATGCGTAAAGCTGTAACGTTTCTTTTTTTGACCAGTATATATTTATCTGCGCAGACAATGAATGAGCACTTATGCTGGTTTACGAATTATGTCTGTAAGTCCTTTTCATCATGAAATCACTCTCTTAATTCTTAAACGTACAGAGGCGACGTCAATTGTTGTATTTAAATTTAAGAAATATATATAAAAAAGGAGATGCGGCATGAATGTCAATGCGACAGCCATATACCAAATGATAGTCGACCTTTGTAAAGTTCACATCACGGCCTTCAATAACGAACCATACCATAACGGAAGATGTCAATGTCCCCGAAATACAAAATTGGTATCTATTGATAAAACACGTCAATCGACTTAATCTTTTGAAAAAATGGCGAACAAATGACAATAAATGACTAACTAAACAACGAAAACCACTTGACTACAAATTTCTGGCTTGGGATAGGCACATTAAGTATGGGGTTAAACCGATTGGTTAGGGCTCAACCCTCCACCAAAATGGACAGTGGTGTGACACACTATAGAAATCTGTTGTGTGTTCTATGTTTGTCTTTCGTTTCATTTTGTTGGCCATGGTCTTGTCTGTCCTCGACTTAACGATTTCTGTCTGCCCCTTTGGTATCTTCGAATTCCTTTAAAATGGATTTAACACTTGAGTTTGATATTGAAAACCAAAACCAAGTACAATTAAAACTTATACATGAAAAAAAAAAGTATAGACCTCGAAAGAGTAATCGCAGTTGTTGCCTGCTTGTTCAAAACCAAAAGCAACTGATTAGGAAACCAAGTGTGAATGTTATAACAATTATAAACTGCTAAGTTCCGTATTAAGCTATTATCAAGAAAGTCAATATGTGTATCAATGAAAAACCATATTTAAAGATTTAATATTATAATACTGTGACGATATCATTTACGAATAAGTTTATTAATAAATATTTTAAGACCATGTGGATTTTGTTTAAATTTCCAAGCTTTATTTGTTGTATTGATTAACTTGTCTATCAAATCAGATACAGTAAATAAACAAATCTGCTATTAAAAGAGCACAATTTATACCTATTGAAATTCCTACCATCTGTGTATAAGTTTTATTGCCGAAACGAATAAAAACACGTTTTCAATTATTTCAGATATTTTTTCCGAAACAAATTCTAAGGTTTTAAAAATAAGCAGCGGCAACAAAATACACTTTCTTCGAAAACTGAAAATTTCAAATTCGGTTAATTCATTTTTCTTACAGTTTGTTAACAGGGATCAGTACTCTGGCTTTGCCTGCAGTCCCGAGTGCTGCTATCGTCATTCTTTTTCTGGTCCTTACGTCTTTGAATATTCCTGCCAATCATGTGTCACTACTTTTTGCTGTAGAATGGTATTTGTAAGTAGATAAGTATTTGAAATGGGCTAGTATTAATGTACACTAAATGAAATATGCTACAACTTTAGTCACAATATTTCGAAAATTAAATTTTCAGAAGGTCATGTAATCTATCATCCCTCTATGTTAAATGTTTGACATAGAAAATCTGTTTGAAAATGGCATAATTTCAAAAATAGTCGTGGTGTTGAATAGTATTTCAATAATATAATTCAACGATATTCTTCTTATATAACCTTTTGTCTTTTATAAATCCTCATTAAACTATGTTACCCAAGACCATTGGTTTATTTTCTTTACAAAATAAGGCAGATCTACAAAGTCTGAAATGTTTATATAACAACCAATGGGGGAATTTTTTTATTTTGTTTTAATTTAATAGGAATTAAAATATGGCCTAGGCTGCGTCAGAATAGAAGACATACATTATTTGCTTCATTTTGAAACTTCCGACACAGTTTTATTTATGTTGTGGCAAATTTCATGTGGTGCACATCTTTTTTAACATCAAAGATTTTATCTTTATTATCTTCAGATCATTTATTAACAAGACAAATGGTACTCAGGCTTATTTCCAACATCTGTTGAGATATGGAATGGTCCCCTTGTCATTGAATGTATACATTTAATTTTATATTGCCTTTTTGACTACCTTTATATATAATTTAGTATAATTTTATTACAATTTTAACTCATCGTTTCTTTTTATTTGTGAAGATGGGAGTCATTATGGAAAACAATAAAAGTAAATCTTCTTTGAAAAATTTATTTTTATTATTTTTTTTTTAATTTCAGAGACAGAATTCGAACATCGTGCAACCTTTTAAGTCACACCTGTTGCGCGGCTGTAACTTATCATTTCTGTAAAGACGATCTAATGAAGTTAGACATTAACATTCCTTGTGACGATGTAGAGCTTAAAATAGAAAGCACTAACAACAATGAGCAAAGTCATCTGTGAAAAAAGATAATAAAAATGGTAAACATTAAATTGTCATAACTGTTGAGATGTGGGTAAACTTTAAATTGTCATAACTGGTCTCCTTGTCACTGAATCACTTTATTTCATTTTGTATTTCTTTTATATGTTTTAAATGATTTTTATTTTGTTTCTGTAAACACGAGATTCTTTATGCGAAACAACTCTGAACATTAAAGGTAAATCTTCTTGTGACGCATTTTTTTAATTTTTATTTTTTAGAGACAGAATACGAAACGCGTGCAACCTTTTATGTCCTGTCGCTGTGCGGCTATAACCTTTCATTTTTGTAAAAAAGGGCGGTCTAATGAATTTAGACATAAACTTTCCTTACGAAGATTTAAGGCTTGAAATAGAAAACACTTACAAAAATGACCATAGTCATCTACGAAGAAGATGTTAGGAAGTATATGTTTGTTTAGGAAAAAATCTTACAAACACGTTGTTTTATTTGACCCCATATAAACATTTATTCAGTAAATTGGATTGTGATTTATAATTTAATGTAGTGTTTCTATTATTTTTCAATTGTTTATATTTTAAATTTGTTTTCGTTTTATCTTTTAGTTTGTTTGAAATTTGTATCTTTGAACTATGCACTTTTGATCTCACATGGGAATTCTACACTGGACTTAAAACAATACAAAAAAACCAACCAAAAAACGGTAAATTTTAATATTGCTACATTAGAGATGTTTAATGGAACAGTTTTCCTGATAATATTAACCATGATTTAAAACCCATTTAACTTTTCTTAATAAAATTATTATTAATAAACCATCATTTATTGTAATAGTTAAGGTGAACTGCACAGTTGAATTCTTCACAGGCTTAAGGACGTTGTTTTATTCAACCCCACATTTGCATTTATTCAATATTCTATATTTTGTTTTATATTTTGAAAGCAATATTTCTAATATTTTTCAATTATTTTTATCTTAATAATAATATTACATACCATGCTAAAACCATATAAAAATGTAAATTAAATGTATTTACATGTAGCTGTACGTGTTTAGTGTCTGTATAGGTGTATACGTAAATTGTTCAGTAAACTTTTAACTACATGTACTACAAATTTACCAATCTAGAATAAATATGGCGATTTCTAGTATTTTAAGGAGTAAAATCTCACCAGTAGCATTACAACCATTCCATAGGAATTCCGAGATCTAATTATAGTAAAAGAAGTACTCAAATCCAAACAAATAAATCGAAATAGGGAGGCAATTCTGACGGAAGGGACACATATTAAGTGAGACATATTTTAGTGCTTAAGAATTTAAAAAACTGCAGGATATATTTGCAAAACATTATTTTACACATATGTATTTATTAAAAGAGCAAAATATTGGCAACAAAACCTCCTAGCGGAAAAATGAACAACCGGTTTTGGGTTTAAACCGCAGCTTCATAGGAAAATGTCCGTCTTCATCCGGGTAACGAATATTCCATACCTGCGAACGAGATTTTGGTGTCGACCGTAAAATTATCAACCGAGGAGCAAAATATCCCTGTCTGATACGAGATACCAAATTACCAATGTCGAATCAATATGGAAAATTTAAGTATGCTGTATGTACATTTCAAGGCGTAATTTTTCATCAGTAGCATTAGAACCAAAACATAGGAGGTCAAAATCCGAATATAGGAAAAGAAGCACTCAAATCTAAACAAATCGAAATTGGACGACAAATCCGCCTGCATACTACCACTACATTTGCACTTAGTGCAATACTTTTCTAATATCTGATACTTCAGTCTGATGAATCTTTTCAAGCTTTATATTTCGAAAATATCTGAAGCGTGAGTATGTCCGGAGCACCTGAACTAACCCTGGTTTTTGTAGGGTTCGTGTTACTCCTTTAGTTTTCAGTGTAGTGTTGTGTGTTCTGTGTTTGTCTTTCCTTTCTTTTTGTTAGCCATGGTCTTGTCTGTCTTCCGACTTAACGATATCTGTCTACCCCTTTGGTATCTTCGAATTCCTTTTTGGACCATTTCAAGTTTCAATATTAAAATATTATATAATATAATATTATATTATATATTTTTCGTTTAAGCAATCAGTACATTAAAACCCGATTATTTATATTTTTTTTCTTTGTATCATGCAACTATAAGTAACTTATTTTATTATTTTGGAATTAATTGAGATCATTGATTAAATTACCCTTTGAGCATTTAACTTAGAAAAGTTCATAATACTAGGAAAGGGATTAATAAAAGTGTTCAACTTGTTTCCCAATCCTATTTATAATTCATGAAATGTATGATATTGTAATTATCGTGTTGTGTATTACTGTCAATGAATTTATAATAAAATATGTTTACACTATAAGGGCAATAACTGTCATAAAATATCCTTGTAATATCAGGGGCAGTAACTGTCAGTTTTAAGGCTGCTTCCATAATGAAATGCCCTGTAGGGTAAAATACATGTATCTTGTAATCAGGGGCAGAAACTGTCAGTATAGAGGATAGATTTATTATAAAACTCCCGTTAAGTGAAATAGTTTGTAATTATTAAGAGCAAATTTGGAAGTTTTGAGACTGCACACATCATGAATACACTATAGAATAAAATCTTTAAATCAAGGACAGTAACTGGCAGTTTTAAGGCTGATTCCATCATAAAATATCCTGTAATGTCAAATATTTTGTAATCAAACAGTAACTTACAGTACAGAGACTCTATCCATCATAAAATATCATAAAAACTAAAATATCTTGTAATCAAGGGCAGTTACTTGCATTATAGAGGACATCCATTATAAAATATTCAGAAAATTAAAATATCTTGTAATCAAGGGTAGTAACTTTCAGTAAAGAAGCACCATCATTTATTTAAGACCAATGATATTACCTAATTTATTTACTGCAGTCCTGTAAGCAGGTGATGGAAATTCTCTGACATTTCCTCTCTCAAAACAAAAAGCTTTAAGTGTGCTTGGAATCTTTGGAACATCTTCCGATATTAATTTAATTTGAATATCATGGTCTATAAATGTATTCTGTCTAACAACTTCCATTCTCAGAAGTTCTTTGTCTGTGTAAACTTTCTCTGTAGGTACAAAATCATACAAAGAAGTGTTTTTGTCATCGAGTGGCATGTCTCTGTCTAAAAACATGACATTTTTATCCTTTAATGGATCCTTGTTCATAACTTTCGTTAAATCACTGTCATCAATATTTTCTGTCAAAATGTCGTCCTGTATTTCAGAATGAATATCTTCATTTTTAACATTCTGATTGACCTCTTCTATCACTTTGCCTGAAATACGAGTCCAAATTTCTGCTCCTAGGTTCTGTAAATAAGTTTCTGTTTCTTTTGATAAGTTTGCATTGTACTGATTTAGAAGTGCACAATATTTCTGCTGTGAAAGTAATGATATTCTGATTGACGGCCATAGTTTTCCAAACACTTTGGAATAAAAAATATCAAAATGCTGTAGGGCTTGTTCATTGTACGTCTTTGGTTTGAAATTGCAGGCCTGAAATAAAATATTGTACACATTATTTTACAAATCACTGATAAAGAAATAATTCATATTTCTATTATATTAAATATGTTGTGTAATGAAAGAGAGGTAATATAAGTTTTTTTCTGTAAATTAAGTTACATGTGTAATTTACCATGTTAATAAACATACCCTCTTATGTAGTCTATGTAGTTCTTCTCAATAAGAGAAATTAATGGGACCTCACTCACTCCGTGGAAGTTTAATTTTGGCTATTATTTGGTGGATGGCTGTCTCATGGACAATCATGCCACATCAGATTGTTATTAAAGATCAGTTTCATGTTTGTGATATTCCTTTGTCAGGATAACATGTATTCTATAAATTATAGAACCAATATCCAAACTTGTCAATATAACATGTATTCCATATAGAACCTATATTATCAAGTCAAGCTATACATGCTATAGGCTAGCTGCTAAATTTGACATCAGTGAGGAGAATGTTTGTACTACTAAAATATGTTTCAAAGCAAATATATCAAGATCAGGAATGTGTTAATATGAAAAGATTATATTAAGCAAAGATGCTAGATGAGACCTAATTATTATTTGGACTAGCCTTTACCACACTGACAAAACTTTCTTGTTAATATCTTAATATGGAATAAACAGTTTATATTTGTTATAACATCTTCTATTTCCTGTCTATATATGTGCATATTGGCATTTGCACAACCCATGTATCCATGACTTCTTATGATATTTAAACACTTAATTCAATTGGGCATATTTTTATTGACACCCTAGTAAAGGAAAACTTGGTTTCCTTATCGTTTGCCTTTGGTTTTGTGGTTTTGAACTAGTTGACAAGACATTTTTATTGAACCAATCATGGTGCCGTTAATAAGGCAGTGCAATTACATTATAATTATTCATAAATAAACATAATATAAAAATAAACAGTAAATATGATTTCATATGATTCAATGTACAATATATGTATTTAAAAAAAAAATTATGAGAGACACTACCAAGTGCAAGGATTTTTCCCCTTTTTATATGGTTGCTGTATACCCAGGGGAGACACTCTATCCATGGTCCTTCTTTATCTGTCAATATTTTTCCTCATATAACTGTTATTGTTTGTATTATATTTATAAGAGAATATACAACAAATATTTCTAAAAGGGAGATAAATCAATTTAAATTTCAGATATTAAATTCTTCTCAGCTCATACATTTCATCAATAACCTTTAAAAGATTTGTTAAAATTAACTGTGAGTAGTCTTTGAAGATCAATACTTTTGTTGTATTGTCTACTAAATGTAATAGTATTTGTTGTTAGTTTTCAGAATCAATCTCAAGTGTTAAATCTGTTTCACCTGATTTTTATTGTGTGTTTTCATTCCACTGTACGAGGTTTGGGGAGGGTTGAGTGGTTTACCCTGTCACATACTAAAATGTGCCTGTCCCAAGCCAGATAGGTGTAATAGTCATTTATTGCTATTTGTTCATCATTTATTCAATAGATTTGTTAATTGTCATGACGTTTTTTGAATAGTTATACATTTTGTATTTTTGGGGGCCTTTTACAGATTTAGTTATGGTTATGGTATGGACTCCTGTTCTTTACACAGTCAGGGGCTCCGGAAACATTTCTAATCAAATATGGGATTCTAGGCAATTGCCAGCAACAAAAAACTTTTTTTTATTGCTAGCCATTGCCTAGAACCCCTATATAGGGGCTCAGGAAACCTTGATAGGGTTCCCGAGCCCCTGTGGTTCTTTATTAAAGGCTATAATAGGCCTTGTAGCAGTTTAAATTCGACTTTTGTTTGGTTGTAGCTGTCTAATGACAATCATGCCACATCTCCCACTTTTATTTAAATAATTTAAATAGTAACAATGGGCAATTATGCCATGGCAATGATGTAAATTGCCGAATGGCCGGCTTGGTAAATTGCTTCAGATCACTACTGAAGTATTTACCCATTTTTGTTTATATCGCTTATAGCGTTGTTGCTGAAAAATAATTAGCCTTTGCTTGATACAATGCTTTTCGAGGATTAAAGCTTGGAGTTTGCTGATTTTCAAGCATGACATTTTTCAGCTTTCCTTTTCCAGCGGAAGTGTCTACTTTCAGTTTTGAAATAAAAGAACAGATTTAATTGGACGACAGAACTAAGTGAAACCAATCAAAACAACTCTTTATTTCTGCATCAGTTGATTATTTGGATGCATGAAATTTTGACACGTCCAATATAATTTTTTGCTGTGCTGTACATTTTATAACAACTCTGCAACAATGAAGGCAATGTATAGCATGAGAAGTCCAGGTAAATGTAAAAAAATCAAAATTCGCACAACTCCAATTGGGGTCTGCGTTCAGCTGAAAATCATTAAATGGCCATGGACAACTTAAATTATATGGAAGCAAAGTGGGGTTTAAAAATTAAAGGCACAGTGAATTAAGAACAAAACATGGCTGATAATCTCGACCTCCATTTAACATGACATATTTTTTGACATTTGGAACTACTTGTACTTTCACTTTCCTAGATTCATGATATGTACAAGAATAGATGTATTGCATATTCCATTTCATGAATGAATAATCAATTGGTCCAAACTGCCCTTGGGTCAATCAGTGTAAATGGCATCATTTTACATTGTGACCTTCAAATATTTGTATAGTGTCGTCAATTTTTTGCGGGAAAATGCACTAACTGGCATTCTGTCTATAAGAAACTTTTTCAAATGGAAAAATTGACATTTTCTAACTTGTAACACTCTTTTAAGATTTTTCTTTTCTGTCTCTGTGTCAATTGTGCATAGTTATATATATGTTTGAATAATTCAATCAGCCAAATCATTGTATATAAATTTTGTATTGATTTATCAGCTCATTCCTGGGCGTCTTGATTGACAATAAATATATTTGTTTGTTTGTTTGTTTGAATATTCCATATTTCTTTATAACCACAATCATCAAATATAGAATTTATATAACTAATCCACTTAAAATTAAAATTATCATGCTCACATGTACAGTTGTAGTGTAATTTTCTTGACAATTTATTTTCATAGAAGGACTGGTTTCACAATGGTTTAGGGTGGTTATTGAATTTTTTTAAATTGTGCATTGCAACTTGAGTCCTGGCATGTTTGACCAGACAGACATTGGTCCAATACAGACACTTTAATTATTGCCAGATATTAGCAATAAATACTGCTTTGTTTTAAATGCAAACTTAAGGAGTTAAAGTTCCCATGTTTAAAAGTCAGTTTTTGGAGATACAGACAGAAAAGATTGCTGAAACTCATATCTGTATTTGATCTGTTACAGCAACTTTTGCTCTTTCAGATATTCACCATTAATAAAAGTTACTGTAATGAGATGAAAACTTGTTTTATTATGTTAAGAATGGGCGGAAATATCTCGATTGATACCTAATTTAATATAGTGCTGCATAAGTACAATACTTACAAATACTGCTTGATGGATAATTTAAATGCAATCTTTGGTACTTGAAATAAGCCTAGGAAACAAGATTGTTAACTGAGGATTAATCTTGCTAAGGTTTTTCTTGATTAAAGAAAATGACACTTATTCACACAGTTTCTGAATTTAATTGAAGCCTAAACATGATAAGAAACAAAAGTGAAAATCTATATTTTTATCTGTAATTTTTTGGTGGAGGTTTTTGAATGAGAATCAACACCATCCGTCTAATCTTTAATTAAGGATGACTGATACCTGTAACATATGTACATACAAATGATTAGTGATTAGTTATCTCCTCCCCCGGAGACAAGTTTTTTTGGGAATAAAAAAATCTCTTAAAGAGTCATCAAATTAAGAAATAAAAACACTATCATTTCAGCCGAATGTTCTATATGTGTGTGTCCATGAAAGTCCCATGAATGTAACAATTAAAGTCACAGCTGAAAGGTTCATATTTTAAAGCACTCCGTCTGTTTCACTAGGTCCCTCTGTCACACTTGTAGAGTTTGTCCCATTTCGGAATATAGATCTTTGAGGTAAATACATCTCCTTTTTTTCCAGCTGCATTGAAAGGCTGAAGACGTGCCAGAGCTCGAGGCAGCTTAGCCTTAGTTCTTGATTCAACAACCGTTTTTGGCTGGTTGTCTATTACACGCTTTGGTTGTAGAGGAATCCTTACAGGCTGTTTTGGAGTTGATTGTGAAATAGCTGGGGGTGTTTCATCCAATGGAGCCTCTGGGCTGTTGGTTGATGATAGTGGACTCTCTCTTCTAGTAGGCAAACTTGATGGAGTGGTGTGTGATTGATCAACATCACTAGAAGGTTGTGTGATCACTGGTAGAGGAGGTTTGTCTTGTAATTGTGTCTGTGCTACTGGTGATGTTGTCAAGAATCTATTGACTGGGTCTGACTTGAATGGAGTAAACTTCCTGAGGTGTTGTCGATTGCGAAGCGTCACTCGGCCTGTACCATCTACCCGAATAACGTACTGGTGGTACTGTCTCACTTCAACAACTGTTCCAGTGCGTTCCCATCTTCTTGGGTGGTTGCCAACTAAGTTCTGGAGGTAAACATGGTCTCCAACCTGCAAGGGTGGAAGGTGATGGGTATGTTCATTCCAACGTTCATGCTCTCTGGAATGTCGTTTTGCAAGCGCCATCTCACGATGGGACATCAATTCTTTCCAAGTTTCATGAGGAGAGTATCGACCCATCAGTATTTGAATTGCATCGCGGATAGGTCTTCCAAACAATATTAATGCAGGGGAAGCTTTAGTCTCTGGGTCTATTGAGTTCCTGTAAATTAGTAATGCTCTCTGGAATTTGTCCACATCAAGTGAGCCCATCGCAGTAATGTTGTCTGTCAGCATGCGTTTTATGGTTTTGGTATTTCAGCCCTGCAATTGGCATGTGGATTGGCAACTGATGAGATTCTATGTCTCACTCCCCAAGCTTTCAAAAAAGCTTGTGTCTTCCCTGCTGTAAACTGTGGACCACCGTCTGAAGTTAACTCCTCTGGGATGCCAAAAGTAACAAATGTCTCTCGAAGTCGCTTAACAAGTCCTTCTGCACCTGATTCTGATCTGTACACCATTGGCCAATACCGGTCAACTATTACTACATAATCCTTGCTGTTAAATGTGAAATAGTCACTACATATCATCTGGAATGGGTACTCTGGATAGGTTATTTCAGATGGTGGCTTCATGGGGTTTGACTTCGCCATTTGATGACAATGAACACATTGGTCATGTATCCTTGCGATGTCTACTGAGATTTCTGGCCAGTATACAGAATCCATAGCTCGAGCACGCATTGAGGAAACACCTTGGTGGGCAGCATGTAGTGCCCTGAGAACTGGTTCACGTAGAGTAGGTGGAATAACAATACGTTGTCCCATTAACACTACACCATCTACTGAACATAGACTGGCTGAAAAACGGTGGTATGGTCGTATGTCCATTGGTAGCTCCTTACAATCATCTGGGAACCCAACTTCAATCTGTCTGATAAGACTTGCAAATATAGGGTCTGAAGATGTGGCTTCTCGGACCATGTCCCATGTAACAACTGTGATATTGGAATTCAAGGCAGTTGTGGCAGAAGCGGCTGTTGATATATCATCAGCAGTGTCTTGATCCTCTGTTGTTAAACATAAACTTGAGATTGTTTCATGGCAAGTGGTCGGGACATCAACAGGAGAATTAAGTTCAGGAGCCTCTCCTGGTAAATGAAGTTGATCAGGTGGGCTAACAGGATGCCTAGAAGCAGCATCAGGACCGAGATTCTTTTTCCCAGAAACATGGACGATAGTGAATCTAAATCCAAGGGTTTTCAGGTTGAGCAGACCTCTGTTGTTAATTTCAGTAAGTGACCGGTCATTCAGAATCTGGAGTAGTGGTTTATGATCAGTTGCAACAATTAGGTCTTTGCATCCAAGAACATAATATCGTGTCTGCTGGAGTGCATATACTACAGCTAAAGCCTCTCCTTCAATTGGAGCATATCTGCTTTCAGCAGGGTGAGTGAATCTGCTACCCACTAGACACAGTTTCCAGCCATTGTTACAACAGGAAGGGGTTTTACTAACACATTCACAGTACTTCTGCATCATGAAGAAGCCAATCCCATCTACAGACCAATCTGTAGCCAGACATGTCATGCGCTCAGGATCAAATAAGCGAACACCTTCCTTCATCTCCTGTATTATAACGTCTTTTGATTGATGGAACAATTTGTCAAGTTCATATGTCCATTGGAAAAGTGTTAATGGTTTTAAAAGTGCTCTAAATGGCTTCATCTGTTTCGTCATGGCAAAGGCATAGGCTCCCTGATTTATCAATCCGAACCATGCTCTTGCGACGGAGATGTCAGTAGGCGTTGGAAAATTGACTATGGCATCTAGAAACTTAGCACTTGGTTTTATGTTTGTGGGAGTAATAGTAAGTCCTGCGAACTCAATGATGTCCTGTGCAAATTGAAACTTCTTAGGGTTTAGAGTTATGCCATTACGGGCACACAAGTCAAGCCAGGCACATGCTTGAAAGAAGGCTGCTTCAATTGAGTTCGCCCACATACAAGTGTCATCTACACATTTAACTTTGTCTTTAAAATCCGCTATAACAGCATCAAATCGCTGGTTGTAAGCATCACCGCTGGCCATGAATCTTTGTGGAGCAACTTTATATCTGTAGTGTCCCCATGGGGTAATAAATGTTGTATAGTGACGGTCCTCTTCATGAATTGGTACTGAATGATATCCATTCCAAGCATCAGTGACAGTCTTTTTCATGTTCTGAGGTACCCGGTCTGCTAGGTGGAAAGGACTAGGTACGTGGTGAGTTTGTCATACTGAGTGTTGATTCAATGGTTGTAGGTCTACTGTCCTCCTTGGTGTACCATCGGCCTTGCTGGTTATTACCATCCTTGAACACCAGGTTGTTGGTGTGTTCTGGCTGACCCGCTCAAGAACACCAATGCAGACATCTCTCTCAAGGTCAGCATAAACCTTCTCTTGCCAATGGATTGGTACGAGTGCTGGTTTGTGAACAGCTACTGGTTTGGCATCTGGGTCAATGTGGAGTCGAAGAGGTTCACATGTCATAAGTGGTAAGGGCTGATGTTCACAAACGTTAAAAGTGGTAGCATTGTAATAATCAAGTAGCCACTCTTTCAGTTCATCCACATGTTCCTCTATAGCTGTCAATCCCGGTGGTAACTTGGTAGGGATAGGGGGCGGCGTGGACTGGCGTCTTGGACATGAACATGCACTTTCCTCTAAAGTGTCTGTGTCACGATTACATAACATAGTAATCGTGTAGATTTCTCAGATTTGGTTCCATCATTTACTGTTACATGGACAACAATTGCTCCAATCACACCGAGGTCTTACTTAATAGCTCTGCGCATGACAAGTTTCACAGGAATAAGATCTTTTTCCATAATCCCAAGATTTTTAGCAGTTTGTAGTGGTATAATTGAACTTTGACACCCTGTGTCAGCCACCATAGATAATGTCAATGTTTTTAGCTTGGATATCTCCTGCATTGGGTGTCCAAAAGAGGTATGGTCCTCAGGTAGAGGTGTCATCTGGACAGCAGCATTGGGTGTGGCTTTGAAGGGCGGGCTACCCATTGTCCATCGAAAACATGATGTTCAATACATGGCGCATCTTTGTGGTGTTCTGATGTAGAGCATAACTGGTCATAGACGTAGCCAACTTTGTCAGGTTCTGTTTCCTTGTGGGCCTCTTGGGATGGACCTTGATTACGATGCCTTTGTCCTTTTCCCATAGTGCAAGCTCTTGAAGATATGTCTCGATGTCCCCATGCTCCACAGGAAGAACATTTGCTGCATGACTTTGTGAAATGGCCTTTCACATTACACTTTGCGCATGTGGCTGTCCAGGCTTCACAATGCTTTGATCTGGTCCTTCGGTCATTTCTTTGTCCATGTGATGTGCCACCACATGCCCAGCATTTCCCACCAGGCGCATTTCCAGGTGTCTGCCTGAGTGTCTGACTTGCTGCAGATGTCGCACCAGCTGAATCTCCAACTGCACTTCGTGTAAGTTTACCCTGTTCTTTCTGCGCAAGACATGCCACGGTCTCTTCCAAAGTCCTATCAGTATTTGGATCACCAAGCAGATCAGATAAGATTTCAGGGTCAGCAATTCCCCTTACAAGGTTGTCCTTAATTATCTCATCGCTGTAATCGAATGTGTGGTTACAACCTGGTACTTTGCAAACTGCTTTGAATTGACACAGTGCTGCTTGGCCTCTGAGGCTGGCTAAGAATGTCCTTATACTCGACCCTGGGGATTGAGTCATACTGTTCAGATTGATTCGCTGTACTAAAGTACTTTCATCTTTCACCGCCAAACGTTTAATTGCACTTAGGAGGTCTGCTTCTGCCATATTTGCAACGTCTCCCTGCAGGTCACACATAATGTCAGTTCGAAGGTCTGTGTCGCAACAGTAGAATAGAGCTGTTGGTAATACGTTTTCTGTGATTGCCATCCCCACTTTGTACATGTTCCATTGCCTAGTGAATGCCGACCATTGGTCCAGATCACATCCAGCGGCTATAGAGGGTGGGTCCAATTTTAATTTATGTGTTGCTGGTTGTGCCTGATGTTGATGGACGGTTCTATCATGGATCTGAAGAGCGGTGGTCAGAGCTGCGGCAAAATGTTCATCCAGGTCTTGAGACTTCCAATCGCATCCTTCAATAGGGCACTGTAAAATAGGCATGTTGTGGTATTATCAGTTCTATGTTGTAAGACTTCGTTGAGTATCAGTCATAAATGAGAATCAACACCATCCGTCTAATCTTTAATTAAGGATGACTGATACCTGTAACATATGTACATACAAATGATT